>JACEFZ010008668.1:655000-952500 GCA_014155875.1 Cepaea nemoralis
GCTGTCATCACAGTTCAGGTCCTGTATACTGTTTCCTCTTCTTGGTCCATGCTATTCTAAGAAATGTCCTTAACATTTGAGCTGAAAAGTCCCAGTTTTCTTCTGTAATGGTTGCAAAATGGTCCATGCCTCACATCCATGTGTTGCCAGAGTAAAGATGCACGTTATGTTTACAACTGTACTTAAACGTGCTGTTGATTATAGAGCCAAGATATTCACAGTTTGTGGCATTATCAATGTCTTCACGGTTGACTGATATGTAGTTTTGCCCATGGACACTGTTTGTTTATATCTATACATAACATGACAATTTACAAATAACCTACATGCTATTGTAGTAAACATCTAACACACAGCAACACCCAACTTCACAGCTATAAGCCTGATATGACATACACATATATGACCAAATGACACAGCCGTACACCTGATGTGAAATATACATATATGACAGAAACACCAAATGCCACAGCTATAAACCTGATAAGACAAAAGGTTTGACGCAAATACTGAATGTGACAGTTAGAAACTTAATGACACTACTGGGCATGCCACAGACACATTGGTCATCACAACTGGAAACCTTGTGTTAAATGTGACAAGAATATTCATTGTCACAACTAGAAATATAACGTGACAGACAAGCCAACACTCAACCATACTTAACTAGGACAACTATCTGTATGTATGTTATGTGTATTGCTAGATTACATACTCAACTAACACAAATGCTATGTTTAGTTTATGTGTACTGTTTGTATACATACTCCATCAGCATCAAAGCCTGTAATATTGTTGAAAATGACAGTGCCCACATATGTTGTGGCATAGATGGTTGTCTCATAGTTGGCGGCGCTGAAGACGGGTGCATTCAGGTCTCTGTTCATGGTAATGGCCACTATGGATGTAGCCCGACTGTTGGGGTATGCTGAGTCATAAGTGATCAACCTCAACTGTGAAAAGATACATTAAAAATATAAGAATCCATACTCATAAATAATTGCATGCACATAAATGTGTGTGAGTGTGTGTGGGGGGATGTTTGTGTGTGCGTGTGTGTGTGAGAGAGAGAGAGAGAGAATAAGTTGGTTAGCTAATCCAACAGGTTGTTACTGTTTGGTCCATTATCTAAAAACTGGTACAATGATATTCATGTTTATCCCTTTCCCGACTATTACCCCCAAAATCCACGTTTTTACACATGTCTTGTCCCAAGCGCTTCTGAATAATAATTATGCGAATGAATGGTCCTCAATTGTTATGGTTCATGGGGGGAAAAAAGATCTAACAGCCCTTATACTAATTGTAAAGTTTATATTCACATCTAGATGAGACAAGGAAACAAAACCACAAAAAGAAGACTATTTTTCACTGAAATCAATATTGATGTGAATTTTTTGCAGCATTAACCAAAATAGTTGAACAGAGTAGGACAGTCACTTGTACTGATAGGGGAAGATGCTGTCAACTGTGGAGGTTACAAGCCACCCAAGTGAATGCTAAAAGCAAGGAGAAACTACAAAATTATGTACCATTTATGAAGTTTATGAGCATGTCATTAATAGAGTGACATATTCATAAACTTCATTCCAATCATTGAACTGAATAACATTCCAATAATTTAACTGAATAACCTGATATGATTACCAAAATATTCATCATTCATGATATTGCAGTCTTTGTTCTGTACAGCCTGAGGCTAATGCACTGCCTTACCAAACCAGTGGTGCAGAGTTAAACTGCCAGCTATGGGTGGGGGATGGGGGATGTTCTTCCAACAAGTATGGCTCTGGGACTAACCTTGCCTCATAAAACAAGATGGCTCCCAGAGATTTCTCTCAGAAAGATCAGTAGCAAGCATGGGTGATAGTTATTCCACTTCATAATTCTGTGACCTAGTATATATTTATGAAGGCGTTATCACTTCAAGCTCCTACAGCTGTAACTGTATACACATGTAATTGTGTCAACACAAAGCATGCCCATGATTTACATCCGTGGCGGGGAAAGAAAATGAACAATTAACAAGATAAAATACATGCTAGACTTGCGGATACTACATCTGTCAAAATCCATGGCTTGAATATTTCCTCTAGCAATCCTTCTCAGTTGTTTCCCAGCTATAAACAGTACCCATGCACAAAACATAACGTCATATTTCAGGCCGAAGTTGCTGCTGCACAAATACCACCTACACACAAACATATTAACAATTCTCTCACTCTGGACAGGAATCACAGATTCTACCTACACACAAAACATATCAGCAGTCTTACATTGTAGGCAGTAGTTGCTGCATCTCTCCTGAGTGAGCTGCTATCTAGAATGACTATCTGAGCCGTGGCATCTTTGTTAGATCCAGGGGTAATAGTGCCCAGTGTGAAGAAAGCCGGAGCAGTGCTTATTCCGCTAACTTCAAACATCAGGTTGCCCTGGACAAGAATTTTAAAAAAAAGCATTATTACTATTAAAAATACAGTTTAATACTCATCTCATCTGATCTTATTCCTCATGTACAGTTAAATACATGAAAATAAACAGAGTAAGGATTCACAGAATCTGAAAATTATTCTAAGAGCTGAATAACAAGCGGACTAATAGGACATATAATGTTACATATAAGAAATAATATTACATATGGGAGGACTTGTACAACAGAAAGTCTAATTGATATTATAGGAGACGACAACAGAGAATCTAGTATTGTAGATGTGTGAGTGAGGACACAATAAAATCTAATATTGTAGATATGAGTGAGGGGACAATGGAAAATCTATTACTATAAGTGTGAGTGGGGACACTAGAAAATCTAATATTGTAGATGTGTGAGAGAAAAGACTAGTTAGTTGCATATCCTGCACAGGACATCTCAGTCAACCTCAGAATTTTGTAGCTGTTTGTGATTTCTTGGCAAGTTTATGTTCAGTAGTTTGCCATCGTTTTCTGAATGATCGACACTCAAACTATTGTATGAAAACCAATACAAGCAGTCAGTCTGCTGCCAAATCGCTCACAGCTGCATTTCGAACGCAGTATGTGGGGTTATCAATTAAAACATTAGACAATCTAATATTGTAGATGTGTGGGAGAAGGCACTAGAACATCAAACATTGTAGATGTGTGAAAGAAAACACTAAAACATCTAATATTGTAGACATGTGAAAAGAGAGTAGACAATATTAGATACGTGTCAGAGGGCATGCACATAGGAAAAAAAAAACAGTAGAAATGCAACATTACCACCCATTTAAAAAATTGATTTTGTTTTAATGTAAAAAAAAAAATGTAGTGGCATATAACACTACAATGTTCATAGATTTTTCCCTTTAAGAAAAAATGGTGAGGAAATGAGCTGGAAACTCTATCATAATAATATATAATAATGTAATATCATGACTTATTATAAACAATAGTTTCACAATTCACACACCCTTGCAGGTTCTGATATGGCCTTATGTGCTCTGACATCTGACAATTGTTTGTAAGCATGTGTCTTTACACCTTTACACAGAGAATTATGTGTGACTATGTAGTGAAGAGGGCAGCTGCGCTGGCACTGTGGCTGGAGGCCCACCTGCCGTCCCGTTGGTCATAGGTTCAATCAGCAATGGGGTGGATTCAGATTTGTAACACTGACCTGGGCTGCTAGGTCGACCCTGCCTAAAATGGCTACCAAGAAATACTGATCTCATGGCCCACCGGGTGCTGAATTATCTACACAAATATGGGTCTAGCACCACATGCCCAATGTGTATTAAGGCATTTAAAATGGTCTGTTACTATATTTAGTTACTATTTAATGTAGGCCTGGTCTCTAATTATCTAATTGTTCCAAGGAGTTCCATAAAGCTTGCCTTCCTTAGCCTTTGACAGTCGCTATTCTAACTGCAGTTTTCTGTTTCACTTTTTGACCTGTTGGCTTTTGCAAGATAGTACTATAATACCAGCAACATTGCTCCTGGGGTCAATGGGGACACAAGCAACTCATCATGGCAGAATAAAGACATGAGATTGGAAGGAAATGACAGTTAACAGAGGACATGCTAGAAGGGATAGATGACACAAAGTAGCTTACCTTGAGATCTTGGTCCAGAGCTGTAACTGTTGTCACCAGTGTCCCATTTGGTTGGTTCTCACTGATAGTTGCAGGGTACAAAGCAGCTGTGAACTGTGGGGGGAAGTTGTCCTTCAAGATGTTTATAGTCACATCTGCCTGGGCAAATTTCTCTGGTTTAGCATTGTCTCTAGCTTGCACTTTGAACTAGAAGAAACAAATAGATTGACAATTTTGTGAAAGATGTAAGAAAATCAATGTCATAGAAATAAAACAGGATCATGGCCAACTCTAAAATAAAGGGTCAAAAATCAGCATAATGGGAAGCTGTTGGCACAAATGGCCAGAGGCTAGAAAATAAACATTCACACATCACAATGGGCCTCACAAGCCTACAATGAATGTTTACATCTCCCTGAACACTTCATTGAAGTAAATGGAGTAGGAAGAAGAAGAAGAATGGATATTTACAGATGCTGTTTACAGATCAATCAACACAAAAATACAATAATAAAACCACCCAGTATGAGCATGCAGTTGTTCACAATTATCAAAACTGTAAACTATCATATTTCAACTGAAAACATACACAATTATGCATTTATTGTTAGAAGTGTGCAACAGGAAGTGTAAGACTGAGTTTATATTTACAGGAAGGTAGACATTTCAGAATGTGAATTTTCTATGGAACATATTATAAGGCTAAATGCAGGTTGTTTACATTTGTTAACTGTAACTGCACTTTAGGAAGAAAACATTGGTACTTAGTTTCCATCTTGTATACTGTAGGTTGTGTATTCTAATTAGGGCTAGTACATACTGATAACTTACTGTGTATGGATTGATAGTGGTGCCAACAATTGATGATGTCAGTGATATGACTCCCGTACGAGGATGTATGAAAAAGACACTGTAGTTTCCAGAGTTGGCAACAAATGAATACTCTGGAATGTCCTGTTAATAAAATAAATCAGTGTTAAGTTATGAATAAATTAGCTATGTAACAATCTTGTCAAAATTGAAACAACTATTTTCACATAAAGGCTGTATATTAAAATGACACACACATACATTCTCTGCAATATATCTCTGTCAAATTGGGGAAAATAGTTCTTAAGAGCCATATTGAGCCAATCCCGTTATATAGAAGCAAAATGGAGAATTAGCAGACAAGTGAGGAATTATTTGGAAGCTGTGTGGACGTGATTTAATAGAAGAATGATGAGAAGACCTTGGATGAATACAAAGAGTAAAGAAAATATTCTGAAAGACAATTCACAAATAGAACTAGTTACCAGCATCATAAGAGGACCATTCACATTCGTTGGGAATGTCACAGAAAGGGAAAAGCTGGAGTACATTGTGACAATGAGAAAATAAAAGGGGATGGTTGATATACATGATCACCAACGTTACACAGCGTGGACTATAAGAAGAAGATATGTTGTATGATTATAGACACATAAACATGCTTTCACATAAAATAAATGCAGAACCAAATTAATAAAGATGAACACAGCGCTTTCTCACAAACAAAAACAAAACAAGCAAAGACTAAACAAATGACAATAATTGAATACAGATAATACTGACTTCCACAGAGCACAATATTGTCAAGTAAATGCAAAGATAGAAAATGAGACTTTAAAAATAGCAAAATAAAGAGAGAGTAAGTAGTACAGAGATTTTCTGTGAGGTTGTGACATGGTGGTAACAGGGATACAGTCAGCAATATACAATGTACACTAAGAACAGAGTAAGCAATAAACATATGGTGGATTGCATGGTAGTGAAAGAGTTAATGCAGGGATGGGATACAAAGATGTCTGTGCAACAGTTAAATGAACTATGAACTAGATTGGTTTGAATGTTCGAATTGTTTTGGGAACATAAAGAGCCATTGCCATTCCCTTATTGTCTAACCCACTGAAAAACTGTCATCTGTTTATTTCAAAATCTGACAAAGGGAAACTCCCAGAACTATACTAGGGAAATGTAGATTCCATCCGTTGGCTTCATGAGAAGTGCTGCAGACAATGGAAAATAGTGAATATAAAGATGTTTCATCGCTACGATTCATTTGAAGAGATTCAAGATGAATATAAAGGTGCTAAAATGACATTTGAAAATGTTCCAACTGGATTTTTGGTACAGGGCATCTGAAGGTCTGGGGAACAGGGTTAACAACACTTGTGAATGTACCATCTTTCAAAGTGAACTGTATCTTATGTGAAAAGTGATTAAAGTAAGTACAATAACAACATGCACATTGAAATAAATACATCTGATGCTAAAAACAAAAACCAGCATATAAGGTAGTGAGAAAAATCTTACATTATCAGCATCTGTTGCGTTTACTGACAATATATTTGTACCAATCTCTGTTGTGTCCCAGATTGTGGCCACGTAGCTTGTGCTACTGAAGATGGGAGGATTCAAGTTGCGAATGACTGTAATGTCGACTTCTGAATCTGCAGTCTGTACAGACAAGCCTGTGTTCAGAGTGGCTCTAACTATCAGCTGTAAAGATCAAAACACATACTCCTTGTTCAAGCAGCGATAACCAGAATAAGATCAACAGCAACACAAATCACAATCAATAATAAATTATAAACATTTGACAAGTAAAATGAGGACATCACACATGCTAGCACTTTAAACAAACCTGCCATTAGCAGATTCAGTGCCAAACAAAAAAGGTTTGCACTAAACAAAATTGGACGGCGGAAAATGGGAAGTAGGGAGGTGTCACAGTTATGACTTTAAAGTTGTTAATATGGTAGCAGACACGTTGTATTATAACGCAATAACAACATTTCGATGATATATAAGCCCATGGCAGATATGAGAAGTCGCTTAAGATGATTAATCATCCCATGGCATCCCGATCAGTTAAAGCCTGTAAAATAATCATGACTAGAGTCTGCAAGGAAACAAACCAGAAGTGTACAAGTTACAAGGTAAATCATCCCTGTACACATGATTCGTACAGGACATGTGCTGCCAGCTCCACACTTGTTACCAAATGGCACTCAATGGGTGATGCCCTCAATACCATGCCAGTCCTTGTTGACTTCCCAAACTATTGTCTCTCCTGGTACCCATTTTAGGTTAGGTCCACCTCACAGTCCAGGTCAATGAACCCCCACACAGGGGAAGACAACACATGACCACTGGATCAGCAGACAAGAAACTAGCCACCTGTGCTACCACAGCTCCCAAATATTTAGTGCATATTCACATGAAAATGGAGTTAAAAGAACAACGTAACAGCATTTGCTGATTCCCTGCTGAGGTTTGTAAGGATACCAGTCCCACCTGCCCCTGCTGCAACAACATGTCTGATAGCTAAGGTTCCTTAACTACCTATGATTGATAGCAACCTTTGCAAAAAAAAACAAAATATATATATATATACATACATACACACATACAGATTTAATTCACTAACATGCCAACGGCTCTGTCACCTGCTTGACAGTGAGTTATGGCCTGATTGATATGGGTCTAACAAGTGGACAAAATAGGATAATTTACCGTGTAGGTTGTCAGATCATCATTGGCAACACTAGCTTTCACTGTAATGTCTCCATTCGATGATGCTGAGAAGAAATTGGAGCCAGGAGGATAGCCAAGTGCTTGGTAAGTTACGCCAGCCTGTAGGGAACAGTCAACAGTTAACAAATGTTACACAATGTCTAGAAATGTACAGTTGATATTTTTGTCACATATCAGAAAATATTGTGTATGTGTGTGGGTGTGGAAGAGGACTAAAAATGGAAGATGAAGAGAGAGAGAGAGAGAGAGAGAGAGAGAGAGAGAGAGAGAGAGAGAGAGAGAGAGAGAGAGAGAGAGAGGAGAGAGAGAGAGAGAGAGAGAGAGAGAGAGAGAGAGAGAGAGAGAGAGGGAGAGAGGGAGAGAGAGAGAGAGAGAGAGAGAGAGAGAGAGAGAGAGAGAGAGAGAGAGAGAGAGAGAGAGATCTAAGGAAACTGCACATAAATAAAGTCTAAAACAAAGTGCAGCATCTTGTTGCACTGTTTTATGAAAACATCAAGGAACACATTTCAAGATTTGTTAACTAAACTGAACATACTAAGACATAATGTGTACTTACAGAAGGTGATGCTACCACACGGCCCACCAAGACACCAACTGCAACACCTTCATTAATGGTGAAGTTGTAGTTTGGCACCATTAAGGTGGCATTGTCTTTCTGAATGAGCACAATCACCTGAGCAGTTGCTGATCGAATTGGATTTCCCATGTCTGCAGCTTGGACAGTTAACTGTAAACATATATATCATGACAATTTCAATGTAGGAAAATGCTTAAATCATATCTACATACACCGAACATGATCATAAATATCATAGCAAGCACACATGTCTGCTTTCTGAAAAGTAGTATGAGACCTGATTTTCTGCATGGATACAAATGTTGGTCAATGAGCGGTGAAACAATGAAGAAGCTGGAGGCAGCAAAGATATGGTGTTTCAGAAGATCACATAGAATATTATGAACACAGAAGAAAACTAATGCTGAGACATGGAGCTGTAGGTGTTATGTGACTGCTCATGAAAACCACCAGGAAATGACAAATATAAATTACAGGGAATATCAATATAATAAGTTGAATTGATAAAATGGTTTTAGGTGGGAAATTGTAAAGGAAGGCAAGAGAGGCAAGGAATAGAGAGGAGGCTGTGTGTGCAAGGCTTACAACAGCTGGCCAATAAATGCATACAAAAGCATCATCTACTTCATGAACATATCAGATGACAGAGTTTGAGAGGCATGGAGGACAATGTCTGCTCCAGACCAGGCACTGGGGCGGGGGGCACAGAGAGAGACGACAGACAGAGACAGAGAGATATGATCTCTTTATCCGTCAGTCTCTAAGTGTGAGCAAATGTGTGTCGTTGAGGTGGGGAGTTCAATCACCAGTGAGTCATCTCACTGACCTTCTCCAGCAACTAAAGGCATTTTTTTTTGTTTCATATCCTTTACAGGACATCGCTGTCAACACCAGCATCTTTCAGCTGTATGTTGATTTCTTGGCAAGATTACGCTCAGTAGTTTGCCGTTGCTTTCTGAGCAGCAGGCTCACATACCCCGTAAGTTACCGATGCGATTCGAACCACTGTTGATTCTCACCATCATCACGTTACCGACGAGAGTATACGAGATTACGGAGAAAAGTCATAACCTCTAAGCCACGAAGCCGGCAAAGGCATTGTACTTAGGTCAAAATAATACCTGTAGGTACTTCACAGTAAGAGATTCTGGAGATTGGCAACTTGCTCTCTTGTGATAGTTACAAGTTCTATTTGTTAACCTGTTCATTGTTGATGCTGCCTTACCAATTCTGATGATTTCCTGATCTAGGGATAATGTATTGTTTACCTCTGGTCCTAGATATGTGAAACGGTCTATTATCTCCAGCTGTGCATCGTCAATAAAGATTGATGGTACCTAATGTGCACTTTGTGTCATAATCTGTGTCTTCTGTTTGCTAATTGTTAAACAAAATTCATAATAAGCATTGGAGAATGCAGATAACTCATGATGTAATTCTTCCTCAGACTGGGTGGTAATTGCAGCATCATTTGCAAAATTAACTCTCTGATCAGTACCCTCCTTATTTAGTCTTGGTCTCCAATCTATGAGCACAGTAAAGGCTGCCATTTGAGCGTGAGTAAATGTATATACTACCAACCTGATCATGAAAGACATATTTCAATAGAAGTGAAAAGTATATTCCAAAGAGGGTGGAAGCATGTACACAACCTTGCTTAACTCCTCTCGATTTTAAACTCTTCGTAAGTTGCACCATCAAACATGCTCAATTACGCCCTTTCTGCCTGTGTGGAACGATTCCACAATGGACAGCAAAGTTGGCAGACAGCTAACCTTCTTTAGTGTCTTGAACAGACCCTCATAACTGGGCAAACCAAATGCCTTTGTGAGATTGTTGTGGGCTATAAACTGGTTGATTCTGTTCACTGTATGTTGTTTTTGCATCTGTCGCAATGAGAATATTAATGGTAGACCAGCTCCGTCGAAAGTCACACTGTTATTCGGTGTAGACTTGATCTCCCAGGATTTGAAGAAAACACAGAACAATTCTGGCAAATATTTTTCCTACGATACATATAAGTGAGATACCCCTATTGTTGTAACAGTTACTCAGCCTGGTGCAAACATTTTACAGCCTGCAATTCTGAGTTTGTATTAGCCCCAAGCACACATTGAAGCTGGCAGGCTAAGGTGGATCAGCACCCTACTGACTGGGGGGTTCCCAGCTTGAGGCAGGCATTAGCTGATTAGTGATACCTCTATGTCTATCCCACCCTCAGAGGCAACCTATGACGCCCCTGTCTCTGGAAATGACAAGGAATTATAACCCAACTACTGCCTCTCGCTTTGGTACCGAGACCAGTTAAGACCAGGAATGGAGTTATACCTCTTCATAGCACATAGCCAGGCTGAATTGTAGAGACCATGTGTTTCCCATGCAGCATGATCCCTCTCTCAGCCTGCCTAGTGTACTCCAAATGAAAGGTAAACCAATACAACCGGAACTAGACAAGCAAGACAAGCTGCAGAAGCTGCCGGATCAGCAAAGTAATGCTCTAACTATCTGCCTGTCAGAGCTACAATCCTAGATCAGTTGCCAATCAAGGCTTAGGATCTGCCCTGCCATGACATTTAATCTTTAGGTTGCATTTTCTCCCACCAGGATAAGGCTTGTACCCTCCCAGTTGCAACCCCTCCGCCCAAAGCTGTTGGCACAATATGGGGTGTTGAGTTTGGTGAGTACCGCCCAATATTCAGCGCTAGCAGAAAGCAGATAGTATCATCTACTGTCATAGGGTAGCTCATTCATATCTGACTTAGACCTGACATAAAATCCTCAAATATGTACATTGAATTTGCTCATTTTTTTTTCTTTCTCTTTTTCATTTATCTTATGAGGGGAGTCTGTCACTTACAGTAAGCACCTCAGAGATCAGTGTGTCCAGCTTACACTGAATTTCAAAATATTTCTAATGAAAAAAATTTGTCAAAAGTGAAGCTGAAGTGTTTGTAAGGGTAGATACCGATCAAGGAATGTGAAGTGTCAGTCCTAACAAACTAGTTCATGCCATAATAAGCACACACACACAGCAGGAGGAGACAGATAAAAGAAGAGCACACATTGCAAGAGAACGCACAAGGCAAGTAAAGAAAAAGCACAAACAGCAGGAAAAGATAGGTAAAAGAAGTTGACTTACAGCCAGGAGAATGCACAAAACAAAGCACAGAAAAGCACAAACATGTACATCTGACAGATATACATACAGTAAATCTGTCGATATTCCGCAGGTCGGTGTTGTCAGTTAGTGTCAAAGCACCAGAGACTTGGTCCAGGTAAAAGTAGGTAATGGAATTTAACACCGCTCCATTCAGAATGCTGTAGCGTATTTGTCCCTCTGGCCTCTGAAAACAAAGTAGTAAGCATTTAACAATATTATATTTATTGATAACGGGGGTAGTCCTAAAGCAGCACATAAATAGCACATTCAAGCGGTCTGAAGGAAGCCAGAAGTTTGATACTTCATAAGATAACACAACCTATAGGAAACATTAATGATATAATGTAATATAAATGTGAAGGAAAAGTCAGGGTGAGATGAAGACAAATAATGACAAGGGCATGAAAATTATGGGAAGGAACAGATTAAAATATTAAAAGGAATATATGAAAACATATAGCATCAATATCATTTAACTGTCCTGTAAGCTTTTAATTTTGTTATAAACATTTTAATGAATTACAAACAAATGAACAGAATTTTAAATATAAATTAATAACTTATTTCAGAGAAATTAATTAAAAAAGGTTACCAAGCAAAGTAAAGTAAACTAAGTAAAGAACAAAACATGAGCCTCACATTTGGACTGTCTCCATCAGTGGCATTGAGAGTTGTGATGAGTTGTCCTCTGATACTGGTGTACGGTATGGTGACAGTGGTGCCAGATATGACTGGCGAAAACTGGTTCCTGCTGGTAGTTACGTTCACAAAAGCTATTGCTGAGAGGGGAGGGGTTCCTCCATCAGTAACTTGCACACGAATCTGGGCAACAAAATATACATAATCAAACACATGGTGTATGTATGATACTATCCTACATTACATATATTAGGGATGAGTTAAGTATTTGTCTTGTATGTATATATCTATACATAGCAGAAGAGTCCAGAAGGCATATAAAAGAAAAGCACATACAGAAGAAGAAAGCACATGGCAGATAAAGAAAGAGAAACCAGATTATATTACTTAAGCATGTGAAACACGGGCATTGACTATGGAATGTCACAAGAAAATGTCAACAGTGGAGATGAAAGGCGTCTGAAATATCTATGAAATAACAAGTGAAGCTCATAATTTCAAATGTTAGTTTACAGAATATCATCAGACAGTGTGTGGAGTCTCTTAACAAGTGTCAAAACACACAAATCCCGGTAGAATGGTTACGTATCAAGATCAACTGGGTTGTTTACATTTACTAGATGAGACCCAGGAAAGAAACACAGAGGAAGACCAAACAATGCTTTGGGCAGATGGCAATCAGAAATGAATAATAAATACAAAATGCCATAACAGAAGAGACAGGTACAAGTGGAATTAAGTCAAGTTTAGTGCAGCAGTGGATAAGGCATATTGTCATCTATCAGCTCTAGGGTGGCTACTGAAGTCTCATCAATCAGCTCTACATTGGGAACTGTTATGAGGGCAGAGGAATGTTGAAAGTCCATCAGTCTGAGGTAATTCAACTTGATTTTTGTGTATTGCACCTTCATCATTTTCACATGGTTCCAAAATCTTCATGCTGGCAGAAATGTGAATATGCCAGGCAGAATGATTAGCAGCAATGCAATTCTCACTCAAATTTCATGGTCAAGGCCATCATTCTTCAATGATGCTTTCAAGGTGTCTATGTATCAGTTTTGATCCACAGCAATACAAGATGGCAAGTAGGACATACCAAAGTACGTAATAATTCACAGTACACAAAAGTGACAAAATTACAAATCATTCATGGCTGCTAATGAAAGCATGCCTAATTGGTAAATTCTCAGTATACTATTGCATCAACTGATACATGACAAAGGATGGCATTCTAATAACCTACCGTGTACTGACTCTCAGCTGCTCCTGGCAAATTAGACCCTGGTTTGACAAAAATGCCACCATTCTGATTGATTCCAAAGAATGATGCAGCATTTCCATCTCCTTGAATGCTCAAAGTCAAGATGTTAAAAGGATTCTGTAATGCGATGATTTAACAAAAAAGTCAATAAAAGAATGCAACCAAATGGAACACACAAAATTGCTGAATTGTTTTATAAATATCCTACACAGCATAACTTTGAGAGCATAATTTGAAATGTATTTTTAATTAAATGAATTCTTTACAGACCTTGCAATCTTTTCATGCAGTTCTTCATCACCATTGTTATGTGTCATGCCAGATGGCACAAGTTTTCATGATCTTCCATATCTATCTGATGCCTATGATCTTGACAAGTTTGACCACAGAGTGTCTTCCAGGTCACTCTACTAACTCATCCAGTCTGTTCTATCTCTGTTGACCTGTCTCTAATACCCCCCATAATCCCAGCTGTCACAACATTCTTCAGATCCTTTCTTCTCATAACACAACCAATAATAATGATAGTCCTGATGTGGGTAATTATCTGCCATCATAGGTGAAACAACAGTCACTCCAAAAATAATTGAACCAAATAAAACAGCAAAAGTATATGAAATAAACATAAATGTCCAGAAGACAAAAACATTTCCAATAGCTTGGAACCTTCAAGCATGATAGCACAAAACTGAAGAATAAACATAGAACAAATTAGTAAAAATTACTTATCTATGTCACACTAACAGGAGACAGACATTAGAATTAGAATAGTGATGGCAAAACAGATATTTAGAGAGAAACAAGAAATAATAATATCAAAGAATATACACTTTATCTAGAGAAAAGATCAGAAATGGAATAAAGACAAAGGAGAAAATTATTGCAGATAAGTCACACACAGAGCGTGTGAGACGTAAGATGGTGCATGATGGTGGAAATGACCACGTGTTCACATGCACCCATTGTGAACGGACATTTACAGCGCGAATAGGCCTTATCAGTCACATTCGCTACCGCCATAGGTAAAAGTTATTATGCCTTCTTAAAGCACAAACTATCGTCTGTCAAGACGGCAAGGTGCCAATGGATAGAGAAAAGAATCCTCCATAAGTGCATCTGGTCAGTTGCATTATATGCTTCTGAAATATGGACATGGATAAACGTGATAAAAACGTATAGAGGCATTTGAGATGAACAAGAAGACTTAAAGTAAAAAGTTGAAGGCTCTCTGAGCCTGGTCACACTCTAAGACAGCAAAAACACCACAGAAAGTATTCATCATCATCATCATGTGCCATGCTGATAAATATGGGTGGCCATGGTTTGCCATCTCAGAGTCTTGAACCAGGTCTGTGTTCTTGTCCCGATTATATCATGTGGCCGGGTCATCTAGATTTTATCTCATTTCCTTCTCCTTGCTTTTTTCCATTACATTTTGCCAGTTGTTACTAAGCTGTTAAGTTTATTCCTCCTCATTGCGTGGTGACAAAATCTTGATTGTTTACATCTAATTTCTCCAATCAATTTACGATTTTCATCTGCCTCTGGAAAATGTCTCATTTTTTCTCTCTCTGTCCATGGTATTATTTGTTTTCTCACCAGAAACCTCATTCCTACTGCCATTCTCAGCTTGTCTGCTTTTTGTGCATGAAAGTTCTAGAGGGCTTAATACTGGGGAAAAGAGAAGGTACTGAGAAAGAAAAACATTTTTAAAACAAGCATCCACAGATCTATAGATACATTCATGGAATCAAAATAGGTTTCAAGTGCAGGACAAGACATAACTATGGAATGGTAATATCTGGAAGTTTCACAAATGGTCCAAAGGCTGAAATGACGATAGCACTTGGATATAAGTCTTTCTAGCTGTTCACAGATCAATAGCAATCTATGAAGATGCCACATCTCTATGGCTCCGATTTCTTTCTATTCTTGGTATTCAGGGTTCTACACCCACAGACCTAGTATGAGCATTATGTAACATCTTAAAACTCCTTTTTTGACCTCTTTCAGACTTCCTTAATCAGAGCTGCCCATTTGTGGATTAAAACTATGGCATTATGCCATGCTGGTCTCCATTTGCAATATCTAGAAAGCAGAGGTTTCAAGACCTTTGGTCTCAGTTACTGTCTTGCAATGTTTTATTTCTTCCAGCTATTGTACTGCCAACAGGTTAAAACACATTTTTCTTTACCAGTACTGGATAAGTTCATGTCTATAGAGTTGAGAGACTGGTTTATAGCCATTAAGTCACGACACCACTCAAGGAATTAACACAACAGTTAATTTACAGAAAAGAAGTCGAATAACTGCCTCTGCAACTTACACATCAGAGTTACAAACAGAAAGTGTAATAAAATGAATCTGTCAAATAATGAAAATGAGTGTAGTAGAACGAAGAAAATATACATACATCTCTATCATTGTCTGCAGAAGTCACAGTGAAGAAAGGTGCACCCTCCGTCTGATTAGCAGCGATCGCAATCTGGTAATTATTAGCATTTGTGAAGTATGGTGCTGTGTTCCTGATCACATTCACAGTGACCCGTGCATATCCTGTTGCTTGTCTGGCTGGATTACCTTGATCAACTGCATTCACATCAAACTGGGAAAATCATAATAATAGGTAACAGTTATTGACTGTATAAGGTGTAAAGGGGAGAGTTACAACTGTAGATCGCTGTCAACAGGTTATAGGAGAAATGTGGGAACATGTGAAAGAACAACACAAAAATCAGATTGATGCCCACCTCTGAACTGTATACATCAAGTAAGGAAAACAGTCCGACATAGGAGTTAATGTAATTATGTTATAGGCAGACGTGTGTTAAGTAATTCAGAACAAAAAAGTTAAAGTGAAATGTAGCTGGTGTGGGAGAAAAAGTAGATATGTGCATAAACTGAATTGGTGTAACAACAGGCTGTAATTTTGAGAGAGAAGTTTCTGTTACTCAACAAACATAGAGAAATAAAACACCAAGTAAATATGAAGAAGCAAGTATTTACAATAGGAATAGAAATTTACAACAACAAAAAGAAAAAAAAAAAAGAAAATTAACACAAAAATGAAAAATAAAGCAAAGGTAACAAAGACAAAAGTTAATTAAAGGACAATAAAATTATGATTTTAATGTTTCCTCTAGTCTGTATCTGTTTCTTTGCCTTTTCATTTTCTTGGAAGTGGGGTAGTTAACAAAATAAAATGACAATTAAGGGAAAAAAATTATCTCAGAAAAAATGGTTGCTGAAATCAAAGAAGACCTAAATGTGTAAATCAGAAAAAAAAAGATACTTACAGTAAAAGTGGTAATCTGTTTGTTTGGGTAATAAGCTTGCCATGCTATGCAGTAAACAGCTCCAGTTAGCGGGTTGATGCCAAACAGCTGACTGTATGTGCTATTGACAATGGAATAGGTGACCATATTGTTTGGAGCCTGTTGATAATGAAAACATTAGAATACAATTAGAGGACAATACTTTGTGACTGGAATTATGCTTACGTAATGTCAGGATGTCAAGAGCGTAATGGACAAGGGAACTGTTCAAATGAAGTCAGGTGTACACTGACCACAGAAATATAGAGGTTAAACAGTATTAACAGCCTAAGGTACAAGACCAGCAAATGATCTTAAACACAATTTTTGGGGACATGCATCCTGGGGCAACATACAGATGTCAGTCTTAGACTATTTCACAAACATTAAAGAAGAAATCTGGAATTTGAACTTAAATGCTACAAATAAATTCTTAGAATACAATGGACCAAAAAAGAAGAAAAATACTGACACTACAAAATGTGAACATCACAGAAAACTAGTTCATAAAATGCATGTCTCAGAAACTAAAATATGTTGGCCCTATTAAAGATCACTGTGGTTTGGGCAGGGGTCGACCAGAAAAGATGCACACAGGACATTGCAGACATCTTGGGTATGAACATGCATGTGGCAAGGGAGCTGGCAAAGAATCAAGAATCTTTGCTGGTGGGTGAAGGTGTGAGCGACATTCTGCAAAGAACCTGTTAAGTGATGATAATGATGATGAACTGACTATAACTCTTAGCTAGATTTATGATCATCAAATCTCTAGATATACTTCTTAAATGGATGTATAATTATGAAATGTGAAGACAGCCTAAGACATTACTTGAAACATAACAATGGAATGTTGAGACATTAATTATGACACTTTGGCACCAGAAAAGACTGGCATATCATTAGCACACAGAGATTCCTGGCCAAGGTGTAAATGTTGGTGCTAACTAGGCCTCACTACAGCCAAGTTGATAGGGAACTGTGCTGGTAATGTCATGGCTCCAATATGGGTTCGACACCTGGGTTCATCACTGGCCATTGTGAGTAAAAGATTGGCCACCTATTCATTATTGCTCCTAGTCCTACAAAATGTAATGGTGCTGTCACATCACAGACCCATTGCAAGAAACTGCTGTGGGAAATTAAGAAGTGTAAATACTCATATTCCCTACATGCTTCTTACAGGATACTGGTTTTTCCCATCTATGCCAAAATCAGTGGCAGGCCTGTAGTGGGATATTGCAGTGTCGATCAACGGAGTACAGGAATTTTTACCAATAACCTAGTGCCCACTAGTATCACCCATCTCAATAATGGACTGTGACAACTGGATACAACTAACTCAAGACTACTAGAAGTTTGCTTGAAACTTACATATGTGTCACTGTCTGTTGCTGTCACTTGGAGTAAAGTTTCCCCAACTGGCCGGGTTTCAAGGATAGTGACACTATACTGTGATGGCTGGAAAGTGGGGCTGGCCAGATTTCCATTCACATTGATGGTTAGAGTTTTCACATCAGTCAGACTTGGAGTACCTCCATCTTGAACTTGAATTCGCAGCTAATTAACAGAAAAAACAGTTTTAAAACATAGTTAATGTGCAAAAGCAAAACTCACTAATAAATAAACTCTGTACCTGCATTAAATATTGATTAAAAATGATACAAAACTCACATAAGTTGAGTTGAGTCATGAACATACAACACGGCACTCAGGACATTCCCATACAACTCTGTCCTCATCTGCAACGGCCAGCGATGAGTTAACATATTCACATAAATGCACCTATTTGTGATGACATCAGATATTTAGAATGAATATGTTTTAAATATGAATGTGTTCTATGAGAACAATCTGCTAAGAGAGACAGAGCACATATGGGTGTCCCCCTAGGGCAATCACTGCCATTCTATGTAAGCAAGCCATACATGGGAAACACATAAAAATAACCAAACTGTCATTTTCAAATCTTCTTGCAACTTTTATATCCATTCTGAAATGCTAGCAGCTTCATGTGGCGTAAGTATCCTACAGTCCAATATAATATTAGTTACAATATGCAGGTGTTATGGGCTGGCAGCTGCCTCATGCAATACAACTTTCCCAAGAGACCATCTCTACAGGAGCACTTGAAGCTTTCACTTTCTGAAATCAAAACTAGCCTTAGTGGTGGTCCTATGCTCCTATAAAATAACAGAAGGGTCCAGGTAAACGTCAAAATGTTAATAAACTTCACAATGCGTCTGTTTTCTGTACTGTGCAAGCTCATACAGTCAGAAACTTGTATAAACAGTTTCAACATTCATTCCATCATAATGCGAGAATTTATCTACCCAGAACATAGTCTGAGCTTCAATCACCAACAGTAGCAAGATATGATTGTCCTTTCCCAAGCAATATAGCACCGAGGCTAGCCTAGCCTAGCCTTATACACAGAGCACCAGATATTTATCTGGAAAGGAAATGATAAGAAAGGGGGCTGATCATATGCCTGAATATATACAGAGGCCAAACACTTCTACAACCCAACGGTACCAAAGAATGACCTTTATGTTTAATTTACACACTATTTAGTGTAGGTTGTTTCTGGGACTCAGCAGACTGGGTCGATGAGAGTGACCACACAAACCTGAGAGTTGACAACAAACAATGTATTTAACACAATATTTAGTGTAGGTTGTTCCTGGGACTCGAGATAGGGCCGATGAGAGTGACTACACAAACCTGAGTTGACAACAAACAATGTATTTGACACAATATTTAGTGTAGGTTGTTCCTTGGACTCGTAGATTGGGTCGATGAGAGTGACCACATAAACCTGAGAGTTGACAGCAAACAATGGATTTGACACAATATTTAGTGTAGGTTGTTCCTTGGACTCGTAGATTGGGTCGATGAGAGTGACCACATAAACCTGAGAGTTGACAGCAAACAATGGATTTGACACAATATTTAGTGTAGGTTCTTCCTTGGACTCGTAGATTGAGTCGATGAGAGTGACCACATAAACCTGAGAGTTGACAGCAAACAATGGATTTGACACAATATTTAGTGTAGGTTCTTCCTTGGACTCGTAGATTGAGTCGATGAGAGTGACCACATAAACCTGAGAGTTGACAGCAAACAATGGATTTGACACAATATTTAGTGTAGGTTCTTCCTTGGACTCGTAGATTGGGTCGATGAGAGTGACCACATAAACCTGAGAGTTGACAGCAAACAATGGATTTGACACAAGACTTACAGTGTAGCTTGTTCCTGGGACTGAGCTGATGGAGTTGACCAGAGTGATCACACAACTCTGAGGGTTGACAGCAAACAGATTGGTGGCTGAGGCATCTCCAATCAGAGAGTAGCTTACTTGATTGAATGGGCTCTGTGGAAGATCAACAAGTCAGCATGAAAGCAGTATTCTTCAATAGGCAATAGTAAGACTTTTTAACAAAAACCATTTAAATTATGAGTAATAAGACTGTTCCATGTAAGTAGTGATATGACGATCTTCAGTGTCTGCTCTACACAGTACCTTTATGGCAAACTGCTGGCCAAATACCACACCTGTTTATTTTAATATTTTTATTATAATAATTTAGAGATATGTTGGGTAGGCCTGCTTTCCCAATGGAATGCTCATAAACTTATTCTTGTGATAACCGGGTGGTTTCCCCTTGAATCCATGTCCATAATGGTGGTTTGTGGCCTCCACTTTTGACAGAAATTTCTGGCTGTCAGGACAAGAGATTACCCTGCTCTGCTCAGATGCAGAGTTGTCCACTTAATCTTGTGGATACTAGGCTCCCTGACAGGTGCAGAATTGTACTCTTAATCCAGTGGACACTAGGTCAACTGAACTGCATCTGCAAGACTCTTGTGCATTACCCATCCTCTACCACCAGGAGATGCAGTAAAAAGTTTCCACTGACTGAGCTGAGACCATGATGGCATTTCACATACTCTACAGAACAGACCTTAACAAATAAGTGACTCAACATTTGTGATTTAACCTATCTTTATAATGTAGACTGGCTGCCTATGAAACATAAACACAGTAAGGACATTGTACTCACGTCCGTGTCCGGATCAGTGCTGGAACATCTTGCAAACTCTATGTTAGTGGCCTGTGTGCGATCTATAGTAATATTTGCCGGGTTAATGGTGATAGTTGGTTTGTGGTTACGAATAACATTGACAGTGAGTGTGAATGTTCCACTCGTCAATCCACCTTCATCACGTAAAGCGAACTGAGCCTGTTGAGTGAGAACAAATATTTACACAGAGAATCGATGCTGGAAGTTGTTAACATATATAGTCAGTACTTGGCGAAACTCTCACAGTAACAAACATTTGAAGGTAATGCACAAACTGAATACAGACATAAAATAATATCATAAGGTGAGATGGATATTGTTTGAATCAATTATGAATCATTGTGTATGAGACAGCAGATGAGAAATATCTAAGTCAGTGAACTGGAATAAATTGTGGGTAGTGACTACCATCCCGTGCTGTAGACTTCTGAAATCAGAAACTTGAAGACTATATAGATATATTTATATGCCTGGGGAGTTCTTTACAACACTGAGATTAAGAGCAGCACAATGATAAAATTAACTAATTATCATGACACACATCTCACATTTACAACTAATTTGTTTCCAATAAAAGCACAAATAGAAATCAAGAGCTTCAAAGCTAAATCATTTATTCTGAATGATTCCTGTACAAACAGAAGCTGTAGTGATGACACCATCATGTACCATGCTAATAAACTTGTGTAGTCATGGTTCACCATATCACAGGTATTATGAGTCAATCCATAGTGGCAGCAGGGTTGATATTTTACAAACTAGTGCTGCTCAGGTGTAGACCCAGCCTCTTAAAATGAGCACTAAAGATCTGGTCAAGTTGCCTGTCATAACACTAGTCATATTATCCCTCATGTAGTTAGGTCAAGGAAAACACAGACCATATTCTCCAATAATCTTTAACCCTATAATCCCAAGGTACCAGCTTATCAGTGTAAGTGGAAAAACTCATGCCAAGCCGTAAAGGTATTTGGTATGTGTAGGAAACAACCCATGTCTAGAATTACCAGATTATCAGTAGGAGACCACTACCTCACACTCACAATTCTGAATAATAATAAGTTAAGGAAATACAAATTGCTTGTCGGACTACAAAGACAAATGGTGGTATTATTGAAATGAGAAAACATTTTAAAATTTGTGGTTTGTTTTCATTACGAAAATATGTGCTAAAAATCTAATAAATGGCCCTTCAAACAGGAAACAGTGGAAAACATTTGAAATTGTGCTCAATGATTCACAGGATGGTGAATTAGATTTAGACAGTGATTATTCTGATTATGACATTGACACTGAATCTGATGACTGTTTGAATGATTACACATGTGATTTTGATAATGAATCCGCTAGTTCTAGTGATGTTCCTGATCCTTCTTGGACTTAACCTACAATACAGAGTTGTGGCTAGGTGACTTATCCCAGGTAATGTACAAGTAAATTTGACACAGGTCAGTCTCCAGCAAACATATCCAGCAATAGTGGAGATGACTGGGTGAGCCTACTATAGATAAACAATATCAAGTGACACAAAGTAGCGCAGCTTTACATAACAGAATTACAACACATACAGATACTGTAGATACAGATATATACAGATACTATACAGACACATACCATAAATAAATAATTACAATTGTAACATGGTACCAGACAATGCCTCGGGAAGTACAGGAGGCTGGCCTAATACTGACCACATCAGCCACTTGTACAAGAGTCATTACTTTACTTAGTTACAGTTTGTTATATTCACTAGTTTTCCTATGCATACTTTTTTGTGCAATATTTGCCCAGGAGCCTCAGGGAATGTGGTTTTACAGGCACCCAATCTGGGTGGCTTGTCTTCAACGGATTTTCATGACCTGTACAGAGCTTACTGTTATTGCTGACTTCTGCTATAAACATGATACACACATTTTGCGTGGTACTATATATATATATATATATATATATATATATATATATATATATATATATATATATATATATATATATATATATAGCTATGTGCATTTGCATTCCAACCATTTCAGATACTGTTATTGGTGTGTAAAGTGTTTCAGCCTTCAAATACTCTAGGCCAAGACTTAAGTGGAGTGGCCAGTTCCTTTCCTCATTATATTTCTTTACCAGATAATTCCAAGATAATTTTGAAAAGTGCCTGGTACCAAAGTAGTTTTAAACAAATCATCCTGCCACTGTTGATTGAACTCGGACCACTGTCTCGACAGGCAAGTGCACAAACCACAGCTCCATATATATATATATATATATATATATATATATATATATATATATATATATATATATATACACACATACACACACACACATACATATACACATAAAGTGAACACATGAAACCAGACACAGCAATAGCTGCTGACATGTCGATCGATAAATGGCCAGTATGTTGGATATGACTTACAGTGTACGGATCTCCACCCTGGCCAACCAGCGTCCTTCGCAAGAAAACCTGACCTTGAGTGTCAATGAAGAAGCGATCTTGGTTTAATGAGCCGGGTGCATACTGATATGTCAGAGACCCAGCCTGAGAGAAACACAGAACAAATGAATCAGATGAAATGAGAAAAATATATATACATTTAAGAAAGGGGAAAGAATACAGAAGTAATCTGTTTGAACGTGTAAAAATACTGATTTCTGCTGAGATCTGCCAGAGCATGAAAACAATATTAGATTAAACATAAAATATATGTTTTAAAAATAAAATCTGAGAATCGGTGAAGTAGAGAAAACCATGCTATTACATACTGTTGTCTTTTACCATTACCTTCAAACGATATATGGAAAATTAGCATAGATCTCAGGCAAAAAAGAAAAGAAGTCTGTCCTACCCGAGAATGTAATACTTTATGTCATAGACAATGCCCTGAAAAGGTTTATTGCTATAGAAGACCACTGCTTTGCAAAGCTATGTACATTTCTCTCACTGTAAAAACAAATGCTACAAAACAAAAACCTTAAGTCACACAGATTTATCTAGCAGAAAGACTGTTGCTACTCTACCACCAATGCAGAGGTACATATGTTTCTCTCAGTGTAACAACTAATACAGAATCACCAATGACAGTCACATGGATATATCTAGCAGCAAAGACTGCTGTTACAGAACTACCAATCCAATGTCACATAAATTTCTCTAGCAGCAAAGACTACTGCTACAGAAAACCAAGACACAGGCACATAGATTTCTCTCAATGTAAAAACTAATAAAGAACCACCAAAGCAAAGGCACATAGATTTCTCAAAAGACAAGGGCTGTTTCTACAGAAACCATCACTGCAAAAGCATACAAATTTATTCCATAGCAGTCTGTTGACATTGCATTAAAGCCGTATATACCCGCGACATCAGGCAGCTTCAGAAACTTCAAAGATATATCACATTTAAGATAAATTTTAATATGGCCAATACAATTCAAACAACATGCAGAGGAGCCAAAAGTACTTTTTACATCACAAGCAAATACAGTCTAATTAGATTAATGAAACATTAATGGAATATAGAAAACATCATGAAAGCAACAGTTTCATATATATATATCAAAGAGTGTACACATACATGTGGCACTTCTGTAGCAAGGTGTTAGGACACTTATTGGCAGTTACAGCATGAGAGAGCACTGACCATGGTCAAACAATTCAAAACAATGTATATGCAATGCCTCGGGGGTGTGCTTGTGAACTGGGGGTGTTTATGTAGTGCACTTCTGTAGTGTGTGGTGTGGTTTGCTTCTGTTGTGTATATGAATGTGAAATTTCTAATAAACAAGACTAAAACAAATCTTAAGGTAGAGGGAAAATGACAAAGACAAAGAAAGACTCAATTAGATGATTGAACTGCAGAAAACATCTTCTGTATATTGTGAAACTATCCATTAGTGTGTCAATCTTTTCCTACAGATCAGATCATGCAAGAAGATTGTCAGCTCAGCATGCAAACACCATGGCACCATCAAGGAACCCAGTGTATATGTACTAGAATCTACTCATGCCACAAATATTCTGTTGTGAGTAGGTTTTATGTTCACAATTGAATAATTGTGTCCAGAGAGCAGCATATCTGACCTACTTCTTTGCCAGGAAGACAAAAACATGAACATTAATGTGACATGTATTACCATCATTCGAAAGACAAGAATTAAAATTTCTTAAGAAAAGAAACTGAACACAGCTCCCCCCCCCCCCTTTTCAACTGCACACATATCCCCACAAGAGCTAGTCTCCTCCCAGATGACACAAGGAGAACCTCAGCATAGAGTGCAAACTCTTTAGCACCAGTGAGTATCCACATGTGTCTGCATAAACACCAGAAAAACACATGCTATCAATATTCTTTTGCTACAAATATTTTTTGCTATCAATATTCTTTTGCTATCAATATTCTTTTGCTTTCAATATTCTTTTGCAGAATCTAATTTTGAAAATTAGCTTTGGAATTTGCCTTTGATATCAGCTTTTTTGATTTCTAACTCACGAGGGATACTGTGTACATGGACTCTCATAGTCTTTTGTCCTTGTCTGACAAGACTTGATGTGCAATCCACTACCCCAGGATCGGGGCACAATGTACCATACTTTCTCTTATTTTGTTAAATTCCAGAGAATCCATACCATGAATCTAACCAGGTCTGATCAAGTTTGAGGTCGGCATTGTACCTCTACAACTAGTTTATCAACTAAAATATAACTACCTGACAGTGATCTTAATTTAGAAGTGTGCTCTCTATTTGCATTTAAGAACCTGCAACCCCAACTCAAAATAGATGATGAAGCAGCAGGAAGAGTGGTCAAAAATATGCAGTGTTACAACCAGGAAAATGGAACCACAAAATGTACAGACAGACTCAATAAAAGATGTGTCAGCTGCAGAACCACCCACAGTTGTATATGCATTCATGTAGCAGGTCCTGACTCTCATCGTGGCCCAACAGGAAAACTCAATCTTTGGCTAGTTCCCCTGCCATATGCATTTTCATTCTCCAAGTGTCTTTAAAGTCCTATGTTCTCCTTCGAGTTGGTGAACCCCTGCCTCTACTTCCAGGAATTATGCCATCCATCGTTGTTTTTATTCTAAGCTGCTGTGACTTTTAATATGACCAAAGTACTTATGTTTCTGAGTGCAGGTTTCTTTTTAAAATGCTGAGATCTTGTTGAATTTCAGAATTTGTTTCTTCTTGATACACAGTATATTATGTTTTCTAACATTTAAGTGTAAAAGCCTGAGTTTTCATCTTTAGTTAATGCAACATGGTCCATGACCAGGTGAGAAGCATCTTCTCGAAACTGTTACTTCAACAGGCCATAGAATCTTAATGCTGTGTAACCTCGTAACTGCTAAGCCTAGATTCCTTCTGACTACTTTTACACCATCTCCATTGTTGTTAATTAGCTTTATATGAACATACTGATATATCCTTAAGATTGAAAATAACCAACAGAGTAGACAATGAGCATGAGATCACAATTCAGTTTCTTGATGGTTTACTCATACAGTACAGTCAAGCGTCAACTTACATCTGGATCTGTGGCAAATCTACTCAGGTTATAGATTGCTTGGGCTGTGTCCTGGATCTCCAGAATGGTGATATTATCCTGACCTAGGGTCCAGCGAGGTGGGGACTGGTTGCGTTGCAAGTTGACAATTAAAGTTGCCTGCCTTGGTGTGTTACAGTAGCCATCAGTGACCTGGAAGCTCAGCTGTACAAGCAACATGAGATCATCACTTTTACCATCATCACAATTATGATTATCAGAAATGTGCCATTACAAGATTAATTCATTTGAAAGTAATGTGGCAGCAAGCGTATGAAAATGACACAGTAGTATAATGTGCCTGACATTAACTCTATCAGTTAAACCTGACTTCATTAGGTACATAATGATAAAACAGTATTCACCACTACTGTAATAACCACATTACTAGCCAACAGTTTTCCCCAAAACATTAGACAAATCCATTGTTTAAATAGGCATTTATATTACAGGCATCTCAGAAGTTCAAAGGTAAGACTTTAAATGTTTCTAACACAATAACTATTAGATGTTTTTTTTAATTTAAATATACTGTGGTAGGATTCAATTATGTTCATATTTTCCAACTGTGCACACAAGTATAATTTATGCTGTAGATTTACTAATTTATGAAACATATTTTTCTGAACAATTATCATCACGTGCTTTGACGAGTGGCATGGGTGATCATGTTTCTCCACATCTTGCAATTTCTAACAGTATTTATCACTTTGTGCATTAACCTCTTTCCTTATCATGGCATATGGCTGTCAAGAATCTTCATTCACTGTCTTCCTGGACACAATTCTTTCCAGCTGTTACATATTCCAGTTGTTTGTTCTCATAATCAATGTGACCAAGCAATGATGACTGTCTTTTTTGATGTTTGTGAAAACTTGTTTTTGTGTATTAGCCTCTTTAAATAACATTTGATTAATCATTTTGACTGCCCAGAAATTTTCAACATTGTTCCAAAAAACATATCTTTAAAGCTTATAAGAAATTGTTTGCTTGTTTACTAATTGTCCATAAAGAAACAGCCATGTGTTAGAACTGATTCTGTGCAACATGCAAGAATTCTCCTTCTAGCATCCCATGACTTATCGCATACATTTTTTGTTATAAAATGTATCTGGTGTCATTTATGTGCCTAGATATCTGAACTTCTGCACTTGACCAAAAATAAGGCTTGTTAAATTAATTGTACATTTAGGCATGAACTTTTTCTTTGGTATCACCATTACTTCTGTCTTCCTATTATCTCATTGTTTCATATATCAGTATAATTATTTGCATTCTATGACCTACGTGTTTTGATAGTTTTTAGCAGTCCGACATATTTTGGTACAATTTTAGTGCCTGTAGAAGCATTATGTGAGGGATGAAGATAGTTTTAATGAAGTCATCACTAGCTTCCATAGTAAATAATAGTACACAACTTAGTAACGTATTTTAAAAGTGAAAACCAACAAAATCTATTCTGTCTTGGTTAAATTAAGTGTTATTTCAAAAATTGGATTGGAATTGGGGAACGTATGCTATTTGTTTTTTACTTATTTTTCTAACTAAAGGACTAGTGGCAGACTAGTGTATGAAAGGAAGAAAACAGGACCACCATGGCAGCTTACAAATGGTCAAGGGTCTAGCAAAATCAAAGAGATGTTTATGTTGACTAACTTACACATCGCTGTTAGATATGAAGGTTGCTGACTGCTTGACCATTTAGGATAATGCACAGAAGAAGCCAGTAATACACTCTTTTGAGGACTTCAATGTTTTTAAAAACTGAGAGAACTATAATTAGATGCATACCTGAAACTGATTAGTATTGCTGTTTGCTATGGATGGAAGGACAGTGATAGCTCCCGTGGCTTGGCTGAAGCTGAAGTAGGCACTGACACCAGTGTCACCAATCTGTGTGATGGTAGGTTTGTTGTAGAGAGGCTGCAATAGAAATGGGTGTATAGTATGATTACATGACAAATTAATAAACATATATAACATACGTGGAACAGACAATATACCATCAGCATAGTCTATACTGGTGTGGCAAAAATTGAGATCTAACAATAGAAAGTACAAACAGGGTAGTGCGAGATACTGCACAGAAACAATCTAACCTATTATATATTGCCATATTCCAGTTCTGTCACTATCTTAAACATTTAGATTTCTGACATGAGTACCATACTTAAACACTGCTGGGTTGAATCCCTCAGAGGGCAATTTGATTCATTTCAACTGAGATTATTATTATTGCCCTCTAGACACATCCGTCAGTGCTCCGATTTGCTTCATAATAAATCCATCAGTGAACCAGTTCCTTGTTGTTGAAAACACCAATTAGGTATCAGGTGTGCCAATTCATGATTGATTTATTACTTCCTTTGTCTGTTTAGTGTGCTGCTATTTTCTAGATATGAAAGAGCAAGAAAACTGGCTGTTGCTGCCACTGTTAGAAAGTCAGCCAATAGATCAGACACATTATGAACACACAGAGCTGGCTTGACACAAGGACTTTCAACTGAATGAATCAACATCATTAGTTAGAATATAAGATTCAAGATTGGAATGTCCAGAAAAGAGAAGCACATCAGGAGGACAAGTATGTTCATCAATCAATACTGGCACAGTTGGTTGTTGGGGACTGAAGGATTTATCAAAGAAGCACCTATGGACATGTCAGGAATGTAATACAGATAATCCTCACTGAGGCATCCATGTGCCATGGAGGCCATCCTGTAGAAACCAAATAAAGCCAATATAACTATGTAAAACTATGATAAATTATATCATAAGAAGGTAGGTAAGACCAAGGACACCATTTATACAACAGGCATGCTCATATTATCAATGAAGACATATATGGAATGAAAGAACATGGCACAAGACAGACAAATATAAAATGGAATGATCAGGAAACTTCAAGACCAGTCCAAGGACTGACATGTTTGATAATGATGATTATCGCATAAAAACGCTGTGTTGTCCTAAACTGCATACTTACGTAAGTGTCCTGATCTCTGGCCATGACCACAAATATTGTACCAGTGCTATTCAAGAAGATGGTTGTGCTATTTGGCAGGTTTATGAACTCTGGACAGTAGAGGTTGCGGTTGACTGTGATAGTAATAGTTGCCAGTTGGCTTCCAGTAAGTGAAGGGTTTCCACCATCATATATCTCTGATGTTAGCTGTATGAGATGAGGGTACATTTGTTTTAGTAAGTAATCAAATGCATTCTGAGGAAAAGTCATTGGATGATGATGATGATAGTGGAGACTTCATCCTGGCATGACTACTATAGCTTTAAATTTTATATTACCTAGCATTTCCTCTAATCTCTACTTCCTTTCTTTACTTCTGTGAGCACCAATCAATGCTTGTGAATGTATTTCTCAATTAACTTAACTAGCTACAGTCAAAGGCTTGCATAAATACTGAATTCCCTTGATATGCTTCTTAGCCCTCATTATACCGCTCCAAGAATTACAACATATGTATGAACATTAATAACACAAATAGTAAATATTAACATTACACACATGATAATTGTGAGACACTACATTTATGTGAACATGTCATCCCAAAGAAAATGATATATCTCTGTCCTGTGGTGCCAAGTGAAGACAATAAAAGCTAAATTTACTTCCACATTTCCTAATGTTATCAATTTATGAATCTGGTTTCACACTTTGTTTGCAATTGACAGCTAAATATGCATTCCCCATTTCCAACGAGAATTATTCAGTAACAGCCTAGCCAGATAATCATATCCTATAATAAAGAAATACAATTTTCAAACTGATGGCTATATCTTTGTTAAGAACAAGTAAGTATATATGTACCAAATAAAAAAAATAAAATCAGAAATAAAATATCAACAACTAATATCAATCAATCAGGAAATGAATATAAACAATCAATCAATGAACACTAAATGCTTATAGTGAACAATGAAGAACATGCTTTGACCGAATATGAAACTGTAATTGTGACAAAACATTAAAACCTGCTAATATAAGATTGATTGGTAAAGAAAAACAACACATACAAAATTCTACAACAGATAAATATCATTTATCTTACCGTATATGTGGTTGGTCTGGATGCATCACTATAGAGATTCCTGTACGCCGAAACCTGTCCGCTAGAGCTGATAGTGAAGTAACTGTTGACGGGACTTGCACGGAAATAGTACAGGTTCCATGGTGACTGTTAGACAAACAACATACTTACATGTTTACTTTTGACATCAAATATCATGCAAACATTTTAGCTAACTGGGCTCTGACATTACTATAACTTGCCTAAGAATTTCTTAGAGGTACAATGTCCACCTCGAGCTTCATCAGACCTGATTAGATTCATGGTATGGTCTGGGATCTGACATTACTGTAACTTGCCCAGCAGACTGGCAGTACATCAACAAAAATGCCCCCCCCCCCCCCCTCCCCCAAATGAAGATTGGATATAATGGATTTCTAAACTTTGTCTTTTTCTCCTTGTTAGCCCTGCAGAATATGTTCAACTGTCTGTTCTGATACAGAACAAGATTACCTGTTTTTTTTTTTTAAATAAAGATGGTCATTGTATAACCTATGGGACAGAGTTACTTGCCCTTGCCAACAGTATGGCACATGTATGTATTAATCTCTGGCAGATTAAAAAACCTTTACCTGACACTGTTCAAACCTATGTCCCTAGATCTGAGAGACTGCTATCCTAAGCAATGTGTCCAGCACAATCATGAATCTAGCTATCAGACAGTAACCAACATACAAATGCTAACCGTGGTATCATTGTCAGCTCCGAGTAGATTAGATCCTATCTGTTCTCCTATTGGCACGTTTTCATAGGTCTGGAAGGTGTAGCTCAGCTGCGTGAAGTATGGTCGGTTCAGGTTGAAGTTGACATAGACAATTATCTCTGTGACATCCTGTCTGCGAGGCAACCCACTGTCTTGCACCAGTACAAACATCTACACAATTTGCAAAGTAAACATTTCAATGAAATACTAAACAATCTATAATGCAATGCAAACATGATTCATACCCCAAAACTGCACAAATAATTATTAAAGTGGTAAAACCAATCTAATAAATAAGTTAAGCTAATAATTAATTACTTTTCTTGCAAAGATGATTTAGTTACTTATGTTCTCACTATTAAAAACAACTATTAAAATAGTTTTTATTTCATATATAGAAATGTAAGCTTAAAAAAAGTCTAAAGATTGCAAATTAAAAAAGGGAAAGTAAATAAATCTCTAACTGCTAGAGCAAAAAGCCATCACAGCAGCTGTGTGTCTTCATGTCCAGAAACCAATGATACAGAACAATGTGCTCTAATGTATCATGTATGGGGCATCTGTTGTCTAATAGAGCACCGGCTCTGATAAGCATGCACTGCATTTTATCCTGCGGTGATGTGTGTATTATATTTCAAATTGTATGTATTTTATTTCATGTTGTGCATGGTATTTCATACTGTGTGCCTATTTCACACTGTGAACTGTATTTTATGTTGTGTATGACATTTCATACTGTGTGTCTATGTCGTATTTTAATAAATTCTGAAAATAACAAGCAAGTCAATCTTTTATTGCTAAATTATTCAGTCTAAATTCTATCCATATTTAATAGTTTTCTGGTTCAGGTAAATGATAGGGTTCGCTAATGAAGACATATTTATTTTGGGGTGGCCAGCAAGTCATGTGCTATCAATCAATGTATATTCAATGTATCAAATCAATGTATACTTGTTCTTGCAGCAAGGCACAGTCATCATTTGGAGATGGCAAATTCAAATCTCTATAGCTTTTAGTGTTCATGTTGTCTAGTATATCCCCTAATCTCTAAGTTATTCCTCTATTTGTACAAGTGCCAATTAATATATGAATATTTATTGATCATGCTATTCAGCCTCAAGACAAGTAAATATTATGACATAATTTTTATATGTCATTCCACCATAAATCTAGCTTTTAACTATCCATAAACAATTTGTTGGGAAATAAATATAGTGGCTTCCCCTCCACGGATTCGCAAATAAAATCTAAGAATGAAAAGCATTGATAAAAAAAAAGGAATGACAATTACCCTGTATTCCATTGTCATGCTGCCAGTCAGTGGCTGGCTGAGAATTACATCAAGATCATTGTTTGAGACCTTGTTAACAGTGAAGAAACTGTTGCCATTGCCACCACCGATCACTGTATAGCTGAGTGTGCCGAATGGAACCTTGGAAGGGAAGCAAATCAAAATAAATAAAATAAAACCTCAGGTCAACAAATACAAGTTGTACAAATCAGTCAATCTAATGCCATCACAACAAACAAGGTAGCATGCAATTTACCTCTATCACTTGATGACTCTTGCTGGTAAACTCTAAAAAAAGATTTTGAGGACATCTCTTGATGTTAAATTCTGGCATTTATTGATGCCTAAACCATATATCCAATACATCTTACATCGTAAAAAGGGTCCTTGGTTTTACTTACTTTGCCATAAACTTTTCCCTCCAATGTGGTTCTTATTTTCTTATGTACCTTGACTTGTCATGTGGCCAAAATATCTGAATTGTTATACAAATACTGTTGTCTAATGTACTGCATCAGGTGTTAACCATATGATGCTGACTACTGTACATACCAACAGAATCACTATCAAGCTACATTCTTGACAAGGAGAACAATGATGTACAACTAACAACTTACCAAGGGGTCTGCATCTGTTGCTCTGATCCTGCCAATGATACTGTTGGTCTGTTGGTTCACAGTTATGTTGTATATGTACACTGGCTGCTCCCATCTTGGTGAATTGTTGTTTCGAATGATGTTGATAGTGACAGCAGCAAATGGGCTCGACCTTGAGGGGGTCCCTTTATCATTAGCTCGAACTTGGAACTAGATATGACAAAACATGATAAATCGTGACTTGTCTCCAGGTGTTGCTATGTTAGGTCATATTTAAAGCATAACATGACTGGCTGGTTCAGTCCCTTCACAACTTGTCTGATGTATGACTCTTGATGTTATGTAAAACTACATGCACAGACACAGCACAACAGGAATAAAAGGCATAAAAGGTTTTCTTTTAGGGGTTTGGGGGGTAGGGGGGAGAGGAGGAGGGAGAGGAGGAGGAAAGCTAGGGGTTTAGAGGCAAAAGGATAGACTTCATTCCACTGGGTATTATCCTATATGGCTCAATTTCTTTCTGCAGAGCAGCCTGTCAACAGTGTTGCAAAGAGCACGAATTCCATGGCTTTAGCATCCGCCACTGAACGGTCTCTGACAAAAATTGCACTCATGAACTGAATGACAGAGTTCTTCTTCTTCTTCTTCTTCTTCTTCTGCGTTCATCCGGAGTTTTGTTTTTGGACGTGATTGCGTTGTGCCGGTTTACAGCAGAGCTGCGTTCTTGCGCCGTTAGGCCGACACATCCGACTTCTGCGGGCATTTGTTGACCGGGTTAACCTTCCCAGGGGAATGACAGAGTTCAAAAACAAACCCATGACCTTCAGAGAGGGAGGCAGGCAGTTGAACCACTTTGCCACAGAGAAGTCGAAGTTGAGGTACTGTGTGTAAGAATGTTGATTTGGACATGGTGATTTGGTCATCAATTCCACATCACATAATTAGGCAACAATCAAGTACCAGCACACAATGCAATCATGTCCTCAGAGTGTAACATAATTGTATTCCTACTCGTAACAGTACATCTTGCCCTGCATACTAGATAATAACCTTGTCCTTTCCTTCAATACAACACAACAATCAAGGACAGTTGAGACTACATCAGGCATTTCATGAAGATACATCACTGCTCACATAGGACAGTCCAGCCCAGCCAGCTCCTCTCTCGTCAAACATCTTGCACAATCAACTGACAGGGAAATACACTAATGGTAGTTATTAACTAGAGGTGTACACGGCCACAAGGATAAGAGCATGTGCTCTTCAACTTCCAGTTCACTGATGGCGGTGTAGAGGCTCAACCCCTACACTAGTCAGTTGGCATTCAATGTATCTTTCAGAAAGCAATGGCATACAAATGAATGTAAAATGGACTAGAAAATTAACCTGGGGTTGGGGCTGACTGCAAAATTCTGCAAGGGACACACACAATTTTATTTTTAGAAATTAACTAATGCACAACCAACATGCTGGACCGGTTAGAACAAAATCCCCCGGGAACTGCACCTCGGAGCTCACTAACCACTACACTGCCATGACTCCTATAGGGTTGTATAGTCAACAAAAATCACTATTCAGTGGATATTGAACCCTGGCTACTGTGCTGATATACCAGGGAACTTATCCACTGAGATCAGATGAGTTTCCATCAGCACAAAGAAAGTCAGCTGCATGTATCTCCAGCACATACTGTTTAGTTGTCAGCAGCATTGTCTTGTTATATGCTCAGATTTGTCACACCTTGATCTTGATTAATAATTCTGTCTTCACCCCTAGTTTGTGTAAGACTTTCACAGTTTACTATGCTACTACAAAAGTTGCTGTAGGCTAACTAAATGTTCTCACCTGGAACATGTTAGTTGCATTACATGGATCCTCCCTGAGACTTCTTTTGGAAAATATGTAGCCAAATGTGGGATTAATAGCAAAACAGTCAAGACTTCTGTCGTTGGTGCTGCCAGCTGCAATTTCATACTCAATTTCATTGTTGGGAGGCTGCAGAGAGAAAATATATATGTCAAGGAATAACATACATAACAAACACAGCAGTAATTGAAGTTGTATAGTTTGAAGTTAGTAGGATCTGGAGATCAAAACAATGTAGATGATCTGTCAACCTCTGTACAGGATATAAAACACACACATTAAACAAACAAATCTAGAGAAAACAGAAAACATAATTCAACGAATTTCTCAACTGCAAACAAATAGACATGAAGAACAAAACAAATAAAAAAGAACAGCTCCCAGCTCATACATGATCGCTCTAAGGTTAAAAACTATAAGTAAAATAAAAACCCATTTTCACACATTAGAGCGTATTGAGCACATTGTGCTAGACTTTTATAGATTAAATGCCACTCCAGACATGATATGGTCAGTATCACTCGGTCTTCACTTTATCCGGCTCCGTGGTGAAGAGGATACAAATAATACAATTCATAATCCTGCATATCGCGTTTGAAACACAGCTGCGGAAGATTTGGAAGCAAACTGCCTTGTGTTGGTTTCCATACAATGGTATGAGTACTGGTCGTTCAGAAAGCAATGGCAAACTACTGTATGTAAACTTTCCCAGGAATCACAAACAGCCAAAAATGCTCGGAGTTGACTGCTATGTCCTGTAAAGGATGTGCAACTAACTTCACTTCATGAGCCATTTCCTGATACCAAATGAAGTCTGGGTTGACGTTGCAGCCTAAGTTAATTTAAATAATCTGTCTCAATGCAAATTTCAGCCCTTGACCAGCATGCCAGCATCTAGTCACTAAACTTCCAGGCTGCCCATAAACTACATGTGGTGGTGTGTTTGACTTATCCGTGACCATCTTGTTCAACAGCTTGTTGCTTTCTATGCATGCATATAAGTGTTTTTCTTGTAGAAAGAATACTTTCTTTGAACTGAAGATTGATCATGTTCAAGACACCAACACTAAACCCTATCACTTATTATTATTAGCAAAGTGCTTTGTTCATTTAATTGGTCATTGTCGTGCTATCTTCACCTACACAGTTAAGAACTGTACCATTGTAAACATAACCGTTTTGCTGACAATTTACAAAGCTTAAGAACTTTGATTAAGACTGCTAGAATCAGTAAAAAAGGAGGGGAGTAGATGAGTGGTTACAATATCCTCCTCTGGCTCCAGCAGACCAGGTTCGTCTCAGTGTTAGCCACTGAAGTTATCCACGGGTTACACTGAAAGAAGTTGGCTAATGGAGGGAACACAAAAGCTGAAACTAGTCAAGCATGCAGCCAGTGAATTTTTGTACTTCAGGTAAACCAAACTGAAGTAAATGGACTAATAATATACAAAGACAAACTCAATGCAATCTAGGTGACACATTTGCCTTGGGATCAAAAACTTCCAACTCCCCTTTAGGATAGATGGCAAATAGAGACCACAAGAGCCCATCTACAATGGGATAAATAAAACAGATAGAATTGACTGATAGTAATGGGTATGGCTTTGTTATAACAACTAACTACTCATGTAAACTGAATCTAAGAAAGAAGGTAACTCTTCATATCCAATGACATGTTGAAGAATGAACAAAGAATGATGGAAAGAAGCAAATATAATCCTATTCTATGACTAAACAGTGTGCAGAAACTAAATGCAAACAAAACAACTTGGAAATGATTGTACTTACTGAAGGATCAATGTCAGTTGCATTCACATCAATGATGGTGTCTCCATACGCCCATGTCTCAGGTATGGTAGCAGTATATGGTGGTTGGGTCAGAGCAGGAGGATTATTGTTATCAGAGACTGCAACTATGGCAACTGTCACGTTACACAGATTACCTCCGTCACAAACTTGAATACGTACCTGGAAGAGTGGGAAAAGTAAAATGTCACTATTCATAATATGTGCTAAACAATTTCTTAAAATGCATCATTGATGTTACAATTTCTGAATGTATAACTGTTAACACACACTAATAATCTCTAAAATTATACATTTCACAATTTCTAACAATACAACAGAGACAGAAGCCTTTATTAAAACATATGTTGCCTCAAATCCCTTTTGTTTGCATCAATACAACAAAAACAAGAAAACTACAACATTTATTTCACAATAAAGCAATCTACAGCATAGCCTGGAGCACATAAATGCAGGATAAACCAGCAGGTCAATTAATTATATCCAATTTCTGCTGGACCACTAATGTATGCAAATAAAATATACATTTAAAACAAAGAATGCAAGTAAGAATTGTACTGCCAAAAATATATCAATATATATAACTAAAATCACAAACGGCTAAAAAAGATTGTGCTAGACCAATATTTGTATTGACCAATTGGCATTGGGCAGGTGATGTTGTCAGTGTCACACTGGCCACTGTTACTTCACAAGCCATTTCCTGGTACCCTTGTTAGGCCGCACTGACCGAGGAGCCCAGGTCAGTTCAAAAATGTCTGCCCTAATGTGGATGGAACCAGTGACCACCAGGTTAGCATCTAGCCACTATACTGCTGCAACCTTGAAATAGACAGCTACAAAATAAACTACATTACAATTAAATGCTTTATATGGAGACGAGGCATGACTTCACTAGACAACAAATACAGAAAGATGTGCATGCATTTGAGTTGATTCTAAAATTCTGCAAGAATTAAATACAGATGTCAGTAAAAGATGAAAGGATTGGCACTTGGAAGACATTTTCAGATACACTGGTAACTCTCTTCGTGGAACTGCTCATTATGATTCATCCACCTTATCCATATGATAGAGGCATCATAATCAGTGTCTATCATAATCATCAGCATCATCATCAACTTATTGATAAGAAAAAGACTTTCAGTGACATGTTCTATTCTTACCGAAAATGGGGACTGTCCGGCCGAGCTAGGATTGTTTGAGACTGTGATAGCACCAGACTGTGAGTTAATGCTGAACCTTGTCTCTGCACCATTGTCTCCAATCAGAGAGTAAGTCAGCTGGCCAAATCTGTGTGACTGCAAATACAAAGAGATAAGAATATTGATACCCTCTGACCGGTGAACTGCATAATTCCCACTACTCAACAATTAAACAATGAAGTCATATTTTAACAAGGTTCTTGTTGTAATTGTACTTTAACATACTATCCATAGTTCTTCAACCCGGGTTCCTGTGGCGAAAGCCTGGCTGCACCCTCCTATCTTGCTTAGTACTCAGTATATTATAAAGATTCTTTACCATATGTTTACATTAAGGTTACAGTTATTTTGTATGTATAGTAATGGGATAATTTAATTTGGCTTACTTATCCTGGCCAACTACAACCAACAGACAACGGGGCCCGGAAACGGCCACTTGCTGGTGCTAGTTCCATGTCCGGTCTCACTCTTCTGCTAGACATTGCAGGCAACGGTCGGGGCAAATTTTGGTGTTAAAAAAGCAACGTTTTTTAAATAGTAAAGTACTTAAACAAGTAATAAGTCAATATTAGATTACTGAAATAAGTAATAAGCCTAACCAAAATTTTATATTGAATAAGTGCCCCGATCCGTAGTGAGAATCTGATTCTGGAACTAGGTAAGGCAAAACGATTATTATTTCTGTATTTTTATGTTCATAACCTGGTTGTCTGTCGAAGCCACATTGCGGCAAATCGATAGAAAACAAACACGTAATATTCTCCGCCAGGAGGACTAGTAAAGAATAGCGCTCTGTATAAATTCATTTCCCATCAGGCGGAAATTCATTTAATATATTTGGCATAAATATAGGACAGGCGTGATCATTTCTACTTTACGACATTGATGGGTTCGGTCAACTACTTGCCAAGCAAGCATGGTTATCATTCTAAGTCACGTAGGATAATTATTATTTTAGATTGAGCGAATCCAGTAGCAGATAGAGATCGAAATGCTCAAGATTCTTTGTCAGCTAATGTCCTGTTTTCTAGAAGTGATTGAGTCATGATTTGAGTGGTTAGAAGACGTCAGGCTAGAATCACCACGCGCTTCGCGTGACCTTTAATTCACATTGATGGTCGACGGCAGACCTAGTGAATATATTAGTGGTTCTGTTCTCTGGTCTTGATGATAGATAGTTCACTGTCTTACAGTATAAGCAACTGCATTCTTGATTCTCATTGTTCAGCAACTTAGTTTTATTTTCAGAAAGATTCTGGATTTTAACATAGAAATGTTTTGCAGTATTGGTATGTCGCTACAGAGTCGCGCAGGCATTGTTTCTTGAATAGTAGCATTACACTGCTCTACAGTATATCCTGGTGTGTTCTGGAATATTAGTATTGGTTACCTGCTCAGAAGCATATTCCTTCGCCTTCTTATCAGGAGTATTTCAATTACATGTCAATGCCTCTTTGCGTCTCTTGTACACTTTGGAGTATCAGTTTGGGTTATTGGGTTAGCGATCCATTTCCTTTCCTCACTACACTTTGCACACTTTGTAGAGTCAGTTTGGGTGTTAAGTTAGTGATCCAGTTACTTTCCCCAATACACATCTGCGTCTCTTGTACACTTAGGAGCGTCAGCTGTGGTTAGGGTTGGAACCCATTTCCTTTCCTATCACATCACCAGTACAGTCACAGTTAGGGATTGGTTCTATAGCGAGATTCAGAATGAAGACAGAGGGTAGTCACAGGCTAGGACAGACATATGAGATCACAACCCAGGCCACCACTGACCAGTCGTTTATTTTGGTTTGACTTTCAGAAGTGTTGTGGTATACCAGAGCAACTCACCAGCAGCATCAACTAGCATAACTCACCAGCAGCATAAGATTTCAGTTTGCGCATCCGCGACTCTGAAAGAACTGATCTGTGGGCCACTGGCGAAGAGGGTGACCCGAAGAGGAACGCCGGAGAGACTACTATCTTCACCGGTGGAAACACCATTTGCAGCTGAGTGCCTAAACACCTTCCTGGAGTCACGGCCATACTTTGCTTGACTTACCACCATACCGTCTCATGATTAAGACCTCGCTCCGAGAACTTTGATTTACATATTGTTTTTTTTCTTCTCATCAATTATTTACCTTTTACGTTCCTTGTGGGAACTTACATTTCTATTTGTTCAGTATTAAAATAGTGATAAGCGGTGTTGTCGCTTATGGCTAAATAAGAATTCCTAGTTGTTATCCTCATATCCAACATTTAATTAGATCACACAAGTGTGAGAGTAGGACGAAAGTTGAATCTTTCATCTTTATCGACTTCTTTGTGCTGTATAGTTCAAGTCAAGTCTGGGGGCTAAATTCTTTTCCACAGGATCATCGTGTCGCTGCTAACTAAGTTTGCTGTCATCTTTGTGTGTATAGCTGTATAACTTTATCTGCAGTCCTGTGCCACTGTAAGAATAGTAGACCTTTTTCTGGGACAATTTGTCATACTCTTTGTTTTTCACGAGCCACTCTGCTATTTCTTCAGTGGGGAGTCTTTCCTAGTGGTTAGGCTCATTGTCTTCTACTGTACCTGTGAGACTTCTCTCAACAGCAGCGGACCACGCGACAGTTCCCCAGAGCCTTAGCCTTCAATGAGAGGTCACAAGGGGGTCTGTATGATTACAAAGACTGGTCTAATTAACTCTAAAAGGTTGAAAGGTCAGTACAGTCAAACCTCAGTTTTCGTTGCCTTCTGTTTTCGTCGATTTTTGTGTGTGGAAAATATTTGTCTCGGTTTTCGTCAATTGCCTCAGTTTTCATCGATGTGCTGACATTACCTCAATGCTAATTTTGTGAAAACAAAGGGGCCCACATGTTCTTCTGCTCAGTTTGGTGGTGTTTTTCGTTGTATGAGCATCACTTGCTAATAATAAAATACAAGTGCGGAACTAAAATTTCTGAAATCGGCTGCAAGTATAGGAAGTAGTCATTCATGATACGTTTCATTGTGGCGAAAAAAGAAGCAATAAAAGAGGCTAATGTAGCAAAAGACTTGAATGTGCTAATGAAACAGAGATCACAAACAACTGAAGTTGTCAAACAGTTATTATTACTTTGGATAAATCAAAAACAGATAGATGGCGATTCTGTTTCAGAGGCAATCATATGTGAAAAAGTAAGTCTGTTGTAAGCCGATCTCATTAAGAAAATGACTGGAACGAATGCTAGTGTATTTAGTGGTTTAAAGGCCAACAGATTATGGTTTGAAAAATTCAAGGGGTGCACTGGCATAAATTGTGTTACTAGGCACGGCAAAGGTGCAAGTTCGGACACATCTGGGGCCGAAAAATTGTATTAAACACTATATTTATTCTCTATAAAATGTGTTTTTGGTATGTATTTTGGAGTTTCTAGAACGAATTAATTGGATTTACATTGATTCATATGGAAATAATTTCCTCGGTTTCGGGTTTTGTCAAATGTTTTCGGACGGATTAACGAAGGAAACCCAGGTTTGATTGTATTTAGAGCCAATATTTCAAGATGGGGTAGCTTCTACTAAACTGATTTTGTTCATTTTGTCCTGGTGATAATTTTTAAATATCCCCGTTATGAGCTCAGTATGCTTGTGAAAGTCGTGGAAATAATTAACCTTTAACATGTAACAGGAAATGAAAATTCAGAGAGAAACATCACTCAATAAAATATGTTCTTAAAGAGTTAATTTGCCTAATGGACAGATCTGCAAGGTATAGATCTCAAATCATTAGAACACTGATAATTACATCCAGATTATTATATAGACACACGTGGTTGATACCAACATTATTGTATAGACACAAGTGGTTGATATATAAATTTTTATATAGACAATTGGCTGATATCTAGATTATTATATAGAAACATTTTGTTTTCATCTAGATTATTATATAGACACAAGTGGATGATATCTAGATTATTATATAGACACAAGTGGATGATATCTAGATTATTATATAGACACAATTGGCTGATATCTAGATTATTATATAGAAACATTTTGTTTTCATCTAGATTATTATATAGACACAAGTGGGTGATATCTAGATTATTATATAGACACAATTGGCTGATATCTAGATTATATAGAAACATTTTGTTTTCATCTAGATTATTATATAGACACAAGTGGGTGATATCTAGATTATTATATAGACACAAGTGGGTGATATCTAGATTATTATACAGACACACGTGCTTGATCTCTGAACTGTATATAGAGCAATGCGAATGCAGACCTTCTATGAGAAACGGACATTATTCCAAGTGTTCCAATGGAGTAATATATTTGAAGAAATTAAAATAGGATAGAGTATTGCTGTACTGTAAAGAAAGTAACACTGCTTTATGAAAGATATGTTGGTTACAATATTTGCTGCATATCTCAACTCACCACAGGATCGCTGTCTCTACCTTCAGCTGTAAGAACTGGTGATCCTGGTGACAGGTTGTTCAAGGCTACTTGATATGGAGTGTTGACAAAATATGGTGGATGATTGCGAATAACGTTGACAAGCACAAATGCATCTTGTGCTGCACACAGGGGGCTTGGAGCTTGATCACACACTCTGATTTGTAACTGAGGAAATATTGTAACATACAAAGTTGACATTCATCAAAGAAAATCTTGTGAACCAACAATTGAACATTTTAAAATAATGTCATTTGGTTACATCTGAAAGGATCCTTGCCTTTTCCTTCATCAGCATCACAAGAAATCAAGGTTATTTGCTGCAGCACATAATTCATGTGCTTCTATCCTTGATGATCTTATTCCACCACCCTATGATATTCAGTTCATAAAGATTAGTTCCTGACTGTTTCCCATTTTCTAATTTGGCACTTCCAAGGTCTTGTCTGTTGTTTTGAGTATGCGCTATTTTTTGTTTCTCTACCAGGATCTATTAATTACAAATACTAAAAAACCATCTGAAACTGTTGGATGCTATTAATAAACAGGATGAGTCTGTTTAGTTGCCAGAGTTCTGCTTGTTTCTATCCTCCATACATTAGTGTGAGGAGCAATAATGCTGATTCCTTCCCCCTTTCCTTCCTAGATAATTCCCAGACAGTTCTACAAATGTACCGCTACTCATTTTATGAGGCTGGTCTACTCCAGAACCCTAATGGTCAGAAAACAAAGAATCCTGTAATGTCTTAGGATTGAACACTAACCACTGTCTTGGTAAACAAGCTCACTAACCACTATACTACTGCAGCTCCCAATGGTCAGAAAACAAAGAATCCTGTAATGTCTTAGGATTGAACCCTAACCACTGTCTTGGTAAACAAGCTCACTAACCACTATACTACTGCAGCTCCCAGTGGTCAGAAAACAAAGAATCCTGTAATGTCTTAGGATTGAACCCTGACCACTGTCTTGGTAAACAAGCTCACTAACCACTATACTACTGCAGCTCCCAATGGTCAGAAAACAAAGAATCCTGTAATGTCTTAGGATTGAACCCTGACCACTGTCTTGGTAAACAAGCTCACTAACCACTATACTACTGCAGCTCCCAATGGTCAGAAAAGAAAGAATCCTGTAATGTCTTAGGATTGAACCCTGACCACTGTCTTGGTAAACAAGCTCACTAACCACTATACTACTGCAGCTCCCAGTGGTCAGAAAACAAAGAATCCTGTAATGTCTTAGGATTGAACCCTGACCACTGTCTTGGTAAACAAGCTCACTAACCACTATACTACTGCAGCTCCCAATGGTCAGAAAACAAAGAATCCTGTAATGTCTTAGGATTGAACCCTGACCACTGTCTTGGTAAACAAGCTCACTAACCACTATACTACTGCAGCTCCCAATGGTCAGAAAACAAAGAATCCTGTAATGTCTTAGGATTGAACCCTGACCACTGTCTTGGTAAACAAGCTCACTAACCACTATACTACTGCAGCTCCCAATGGTCAGAAAAGAAAGAATCCTGTAATGTCTTAGGATTGAACCCTGACCACTGTCTTGGTAAACAAGCTCACTAACCACTATACTACTGCAGCTCCCAGTGGTCAGAAAACAAAGAATCCTGTAATGTCTTAGGATTGAACCCTGACCACTGTCTTGGTAAACAAGCTCACTAACCACTATACTACTGCAGCTCCCAATGGTCAGAAAACAAAGAATCCTGTAATGTCTTAGGATTGAACCCTGACCACTGTCTTGGTAAACAAGCTCACTAACCACTATACTACTGCAGCTCCCAATGGTCAGAAAACAAAGAATCCTGTAATGTCTTAGGATTGAACCCTGACCACTGTCTTGGTAAACAAGCTCACTAACCACTATACTACTGCAGCTCCCAATGGTCAGAAAAGAAAGAATCCTGTAATGTCTTAGGATTGAACCCTGGCCACTGTCTTGGTAAACAAGCTCACTAACCACTATACTACTGCAGCTCCCAGTGGTCAGAAAACAAAGAATCCTGTAATGTCTTAGGATTGAACCCTGACCACTGTCTTGGTAAACAAGCTCACTAACCACTATACTACTGCAGCTCCCAATGGTCAGAAAACAAAGAATCCTGTAATGTCTTAGGATTGAACCCTGACCACTGTCTTGGTAAACAAGCTCACTAACCACTATACTACTGCAGCTCCCAATGGTCAGAGTAAACATTCTACAAGACTGATTTTCAAATAAGTGACTTTGGCAGCAGCTGAGCCACTCAAACTAATTATTATTATTATGATTAAAATTATTATTATTAATAATAATATTATTATTATTACAGCCACTATCATGATGATCTTACCGTGAAAGTGTCTGGAGTTCCTGGTGTGCTGAGTCTCCCTGTGAGATAGACCCTGCCAAGGAAATCTGTACTGAAGAAGTTTGCAGACTGTGCTGATCCACCAACCTGAGTGAAGTTTAGTCTGTTGTATGGGGCCTGGGTTAGGAGTAAAACAGATCAAACAGTCAGATTCCAACAAATGATAGGTATATGGGGCCTGGGTTAGGAGTAAAACAGATCAAACAGTCAGATTCCAACAAATGATAGGTATATGGGGCCTGGGTTAGGAGTAAAACAGATCAAACAGTCAGATTCCAACAAATGATAGGTATATGGGGCCTGGGTTAGGAGTAAAACAGATCAAACAGTCAGATTCCAACAAATGATAGGTATATGGGGCCTGGGTTAGGAGTAAAACAGATCAAACAGTCAGATTCCAACAAATGATAGGTATATGGGGCCTGGGTTAGGAGTAAAACAGATCAAACAGTCAGATTACAACAAATGATAGGTATATCTCATTATGTCTATCATATTTTTGTTATCTGGAAAATCATTGTCGAACAACACACAATTGTATTCTATTTATCATGCATTGTAAGTTCAAGAGCAGATATAGCAACCTACACTATATACAACAGAAAAGTAAAACAAGGCAACATTTCCATGAAGATGTGAAGCATGACATACAATTGCTCTTTTGCATTGAACAAAACAAATAAATAAAACATCCCTTATTTAAAATAATAATTGACACTTAATAGTCAAGCTATAACTTAGCAGGGTTGAATAGCACATTAACTTCTTTCTTTAAGTACAAAAAATGTTTATGCATTGTTCAATGGTAATTTCAATGTGAAATTTCTCATTACAACAAAGTAATCTCAGCAAAACATGACTGCTTGATTACCTGTTGTGGTGCATCCCATACAAGATTGATTGTAAGCAGACATGGTTAACAAAAATACAATTATCTTGATCAGCTGAAGTTCTTTCTCATTAATTTTCTGACACGTAACATCATACATTTTCAAATATACAAGATTTTTTTTTTTTTTTCTGTTTGCTTGCTATCAATCAATAGTCTTCTACACAATTGATTTCCAACTTGTCCTATCTCAGGCTCTGACTGTAAACTGTGAGAGACTGCTGTTTGTCCATTTCTGTATGTTATCTTCTTTATGTATTGCTGTCTACAAATTGTCCAAGCTTCACATCCATATAAAAGTACAGGTTCTATGTAGCACCTCAACACTCTTTTTCTCGTTTCAATTGACATCTTTTTATTGGTCAGTATGTTTTTCATCTTGCTAAAGGCTACTTTTGCCATGGCGATTCTTGTTCTAATCTCTTCCAGGCATCTCCCATCAGATGTTATCACTGTTCCGAGATAATTGTACCTATTCACTTGTTGAAGAATATTCCCATTTACTTGTATATTACACTGCGGTATTTCGTTCTTCCTAGTGACGACCATAATCTGTGTCTTTTTACAATTTAATTCTAACCCTTGTTGTTCACTGTGTGTAACAACCACATCTACTAAATTTTGCAGGTCCTGTTCATTGTCTGCAATTAATACTGTATCATCTGCATATCTAATGTTATTGATGCATCGTCCCCCAATGTTGATTCCTTCCATATCTTCAATATTTCTGAAAATATTTTCACTGTACAGGGAAAATACGGATCAACATCACGGCACACAGGTGTAACCCATAAGTGCTCCGTTCTCCTAACTCAAACCTGAGTCTGGTGAAACTCAGCTCAGTGCACAAACTCCGTAGCACCGGCGAGGATCCTTAAATACTTTGGGTAGATTTTTAACTCAAAATTTTGCCCGGGCAGCGCCGTTAGGCTACTCTTTTTCGATATCCAACTGCCAAGGGATTTTTTGCGTGCGCAACAATACACACGGGCGTCCGATCTCACTACCCAGAGATCAGGAAAATTACTTGAAGTCCAAGAGAAAAAAACCCGGTCATCACCGGGGCTTGAACCTGGGACCTCCAGCACTCAAGGCAGACACCATACCTCGAGACCACGCAGCCCCCCACAATTACTATGAATCTAGACAGAAGGAAAAACAGAGACGCATGCAAATGTTTCAATAAAAATCTTAATGAACAAACAACAAAAGCAGAACAACAAATACAGACCACAAAAAAACAAAAACAAGAATACTTAGTTCATAATCTGAAAGCTTTTTCCCCTAAGATTTTGGGGCATGTTAAAAGAAATAAACTTGAAAACTTGGTGACAACTGATAAATTTGATGAGAAAGAACAGTGGGAAAACAAATAGATAATAGATGGATAGCCATGCCAAATACCATAATTGGCACAAGAAAGCACTCATGATCTGAAACTGGTGATCATGTGAGATGGTAAACCAAGACCAATTACACCCATCGGCAAGGCACATGATGATGATGATATTAAATGTATTGCTACACTTCCTGGCACCTCATACAAACCACTTACCATTCATACAAACTAATCACAATACTGATAACTTGCAGACAATATTTACCAGTCTCCTTACAACAGGTTCACATGTAGCAAATATCATTCTACTTACTGTGGCATCATCATCCGTGGCTGAGACAGTAGCTATCAGCTGAGGCGGAAGATCTTCATCCAGTGTCACAGTCTGGTTGCCAGTCGTAAGAAAGCGAGGAGCGAACTGATTGCGGTTAATGGGAATCAACACAGTAGTAACGCCAATCAAATTTGGTGTGCCTCCATCAATAGCACGGATTTCAATCTGCATGATAAATGTGATGACTCTTATTGATAAAACAGAATGTATTAGCTTGCCTTAGTCATGATTTTATTTTTCCATGGAACTCCACCATGAAACTAACTTTTGAGTGCTCATAACTGTTTCTTTGGAAATTAACAGTTCCCTCTTTCTGTGCCTTCTACATCCATATAAGATATACATGCTATAAATATTCTATGTGGGTAGAGAAATTCTGTTAGTTTTGTGGCAGGATATTGGCTTGCCGACCGGTGGTGGCCATAGGTTTGAGTCCTTATCATGGTGGATTATGTTTAATTTACCTGGATTCCCAGGTTGACTCAGTCTAAAATGTGGTGCCAAGAAATGACCTGGGAAGTCAAGATGGCCGGTGTGATACTCACAACTTCCCCCACCAGTGATGATTGTTCTATCACAAATATGGGCCCAACACCATATACCCAATGCACCTTAAGGAGAGTGAAATGGTCCTTGACTTCACTGTTATTTGCTTTAGTACAGAAGTCAAAATACTTGTCACTAGTATCTGATTTCTTACATTTGAATAATTGAAGCAGATTTTGCACACAGTTGTTGGATTAAATCTCTGCAGGAGTCCCTAATTCACAGTATTATGTTCATCTTCAAACCAGGATGTGTGGGCAATCAAAGAGCAGATAGACTGGCTGGCACTGACATGATCTCATAAGATCAACCAATGGATGGAGCCAAGACCATGAACATTCTTAGAGGGCTGAGCTGAGAACTGTCAACTGAGTGAATCGATTTCAATAGTTGCAACGCACAAATTAAACTTGAAGATCAGTGTGGCCATAAAAGAGATGTACACCAAGCTCACGAGGAGGCACATCAGTCACCATCAAACAGCACAATTAATTGTGTATGCAGATGGATATATTACAGTGGAGCTTGGAGCAGCTAATATCAAAAGCATCTTATGGCAGAGTGGTAGAATGTCCACCTACTTGTATGCAGATGGATATATTACAGTGGAGCTTGGAGCAGCTAATATCAAAAGCATCTTATGGCAGAGTGGTAGAATGTCCACCTACTTGTTTGGGGAAGTTAAAACATTTGACAGTCATGACTGGTCTCCCTGACCTTGACTTCACAACTCAAAACATCCACGTGTGTGTGCGTGCGTGCATGCATGCATGCCAATATTATAAACAGGATAGTGAGCAAATGAAACTACATAAGTTGTTATAGAATGTTTTTAGTACAGGATTTCTAGTGACAGTCTCTATGCCTTGAATTGTTGCTGGAGAATAATGTTTAAGAAGAAATGATGGTGGCTAAAATAAACAGGCACAGTCGTTCATGTTTCACTACTGATAGTGCTTGTTGACAGATTTCATATGTATTCATTATTTCACAAAGACATATGTGTGCTCCATATACACATTAGGTTGCAGTTTTCTGTAACATTTGAATTATAAAGCCTGGGAAGGTTAACCCGGTCAACAAATGCCCACAGAAGTCGGATGTGTCGGCCTAACGGCACAAGAACGCAGCTCTGCTGTAAACAGACACAACGCAATCACGTCCGGAAAAAAAACTCTGGATGAACGCAGAAGAAGAAGAAGAATTATAAAGCTTGGATCGTTTACTAGAAATCTCTGATAAGCTTTAATGTTCAAATCAAAAACCATATATGACAGATTGCCACCAGAAAATTATAGTCTGATACTGACAGGACAGCTGGTGCGATTACTTTTCAATATTACATTTGTCTCGTCATGGCAAGCGGTCAGATCTAGTCTTAACTTACTTTTCTTTTCTTTGTTGAAGATTGGCTATGAGGAACTAATTTCTTGTCTAAAGTCAGCCTGTTCCTCTGACAAAATGCTCCCTGGATTCTGTTTGAATCTATCAGAAAATACCTCAAACATCGATTTGCCTGGGTGATAAATAAGACTAATGGTTCTATAATGCTTTGAGTTTCCCTTTCTGGAGAGAGGAATTAGTAAGCAAATCTAATTTTATAACCACTGATTCTGAAAAATGTCACTTTGTTGTACATGGCGTGGTGATGTTCTCCTTTAAGTGAACACATAACCTCTCTAACTTCTTCCAGTAACACTGTTTCATTTGCAAGTTGTATGTGCCAATAGTTAACATTGCTTATTATAAAATGATCTCACATAAGTTTAGCATTGTATAATACTTCATGTCAGAAAAACTCATTGTGTCTCGTGTCTATGAGCTGGGGGAACACTGCTATTCTGACAGTAATCTTATAATGATTAGACTGTCATTTTCTTTAATGTATGAAAGGCTGCTATGCTATTGCATGTTATTAACCCTGCGTGTCTTTGCACTGTTCAGACAGCTGTCTTTTTAACTTAGTTTTGCAATGTTATCTACAGGATTTTGCACTTGCTTGTGTTTTCCATAAGTGAATGAATATCTTCCTCCCAGAAATGTAAATTCAGTAAACTTCTCCCCCCCCCCCTCCCCCAATTATCACAAATGTGTCCTGCACAGACCCGTCATAGTAAACAAAATACAGCATGATAATTGTTTATTTTTAGTATCGTTTAAAGATATACACAACCAACCTTGAACTCATTCTCTGGCCGATTGCTCAGTGACTGGCTTAAGCTTAGTGCACCTGTAACTTGGTTTACAGAGAAAAGTTGAGAGTACACAGCATCTGGAACAATCTCATAGCGGCGCACCTTGTATCTTGCCTAAGTGAATATAAACAATATTGTTAACATCAAATGGAAGAGTGTAAACTCTCTTCAAAGTACACAATAAAACAGCAAAAATACAAGCTATGTAGAGGGATGTCATGCCATCACCATGCGCCATTCTGGGTAGCTTAAATAATTATGTTCTACTCCTTTGTGAATTTTCCACTTGTAACATTTAATGTTTTGTCTAGTCATTCTCCCTGATGAAACCCGCTACAATGCTCTGTAACTGAATCCCTGATGTCTCTATCATTTAATCTGACTTTATCATAAATCTGCCCTTGAAGATTTCCCCTTTCTCCCTGTCCATTGTCACGGGCAGTGAAATGAACACCTGCAGATGAAGATAAAATACTTAAATACGAATTGATATCACTGCACTTGTTACCCATATTCCATCCCCTTCTTTAAAAGTCACCAGAGAGTTCAGATGCTGATTATTCCAGTGACTGAAAATCCACCTGGTGTTTCTCTTTGCTTTGAGTATAATTAACACCTTCTACATACTGCTTCTGAGCCAGTCTGTCCAGATATGGATACGCCGTGTGTCCTACTGCACATTCTGTCTGATTCCAGAGAGCCTTCCCCAACCACATCACCTTTATCATAAAATAGCTCTCCGGCCTGAAGGGCAGCAACAACTAATCTATCAGCCTGCTCATTGCCCCACACACCTGCATGCCCTGGGCAGATGATCCATTAAATGCTTGCAATCTCCTTTCAGGAGAACGGTGCTAGCCATACACAGGATATCTACTATTTCACACTTTATCATCTGAAGTGAAAAGAAACTCTAGAAGAAGTGGAAAGAAACTGTTGAAGTCGATAGAAACTGTTATTATAATGGAAAGAAAATGTTTCTAAAGTGGAAAGAAACTAGTTAAATTGGAAAGAAACTATAGACAAAGTGGAAATAAACGTAAACAAATGGGAAAAAAATGTAGATGAAGTGAAAAGTAACTGTAGTCAAATATATGTTACTGTAGTGGAAAGATACTGTGGTTGTGGAAATAAAACTATTCACAGTGAAAAAAAGAAGCCATCGCTGTTGTGTAAAGGAATTGTAGTTGAAATAGAAAGAAACAATGTTAACATCAAACCGTCACACATAAAAGACAATATATAATCTCTACTATATGAAATAGCAAAAGAATAAGCAAATAAAAAAACAAACAAACAAACATCCATTATCTGAAATAATAATAGACACTAGTAATCCCAATTAGCCAGAAGAGTTGAACAGGATATTAGTATAAATACAACATAAAACTGTAGTTGAAGTGGGAAAAAAACTAATGAAGTGGAAAGAAACCAGTCAATATGGAAAGAAATTAGTCAAAGTAGAAAAGAAGCTGTAGTCGTGGTGGGAAAAAAATATAGAGAGAGAAAATTACAGCACATTCACAAATCTGGCAAAATATGGCAACATTTAAAATGCCCAAGATGATTGTGACCATTCAGAAACATGCCACAACAATGAAATATTACTAAGCCATTAGCAGAGTTCTTTTTCTACAAGTCATAGAGGAATATGGCAAGCAAACACTCTTGATTGTTCTAATCTCTATAATACAGTTTGAATCAATTGAGGCAAGTCAGTATGTATTCACTGATGTCAGGAACACAAACAATATACTTACATCCGTATCTGCATCAGTGGCAGTGATGTTGCTGGCCAGTACAGTTCCTGGTTGAGTTTGGTAGTTGACATTTTGCAGTGTATACAACATCTGACCAAACACTGGAGCGAACAAGTTACGAATGACAGTGACTGTACAGGCTACAGAATCAGACTTTCCAGAACCATCTTGATTGGTTGCCACCACAGTAAACTGGAAGTTAGTACAAAAGATTTTGAAATATAAAGTAATTCAAGTTGTAAAGTGTACAACATACATACAATCAAATAATTAATTTAGCCCTAAGGATACATAACAACAGGGAACCACAATAGCAGTTGCTAGCATGCTTGCCTGCCAGCCCAGCAAGCAGGGGTTTAAAGTCACATAGACGTGGATGTTTTCAAGTGACCAAACTCCCAGATCGACCCAGCCTACAATGGGTACTAGGACATGTGTTGGGAAGTAAAGGCAGCCTGTGTGCCATTGACCACATCAACTCTTGAGTGTCAATTGGTTTATAAACATATGGGGATAGCCCCACATGCCCATACCCCTCAAGGCAGTAATAAGGTGCCTCCTAATATACCTCAGGGCTCTAAAAAAAAAAAGAAGAAAGGTGTCTCCCAATATGCCTCAAGGCTGTAATAAGGTGTCTCCTAATATGCCTCAAGGTTCTAAAAAAGGTGTTGCCTAATATACCTTAAAGCTGCAGAAAAGTGTCCTTTAATTTGACAAACTCCGGACACAGCTGAAATAGCTGCCATTTTGAACTGAATACACAAAAGGAAAAGAATGAGGAAAATTTAGTATTTTCTGAACTACATCTCAAAACTTGTCCTAGCACTGTATCTTTCTACAACTGATTGGCTTTGTGTTAAGCAATACATTATATGCTAACTTTCCATAACATGATAACTGATCATGCCTTCCAGACTGAAAACATTTGTACCTGGTAAGCTAAGAGTTAAATAGTATGAGTGCTAGTGTTTCAAACACATCCTGTACCAGACAATTTATAACATGATGATCATTTCACACCAACAAAACAAATCTATACGACAGTAAATGTTCTGGTCATAATTAAGTGAAGATTCTTCAAGTGATAGCCGAGATTTCGCTAGGTTCAATTTAAATGACATTAAAGGGCACGAAGTTGACTATTAATCGGAGCTAGATATCAGTGCAAAGCGTTACTTTGCATTAGCAGTCTGAGTCGGACTTTAAAGAAAGTGATTATGATTCTGAAAATGTGTTTGTAAATTGCCGTATAGATGACGGAAAATCACAAACAACATGCTGTATTTCGTAAATATTTGTGTTCATATATGGATTACCAACAACAATCACGTGAGTAACATATTTTGCATGCTTTTCCCTTCATTGTGTTGTTTATTTAACTAAAATCGGTTGACTAACACCTTATTTGTGATGTTTTTACTAACGCGACCCAAAATTTTACCAAACCTGAAAAAATCTTGCCCATTCAGGGCTAAAAAACGGACAAGCGTCTGCCCTGTAAAGGGTTAATAGCAAAATAAAAGGCACACAAGAAGAAAGTGACCATGTGTGCAACAAAATGCTTGTGGAAAGCTGCCAAGTGCACAAGAAGTGAAAGCTACTAAATGAAGACAGAAAAATGACAGGCTCTCTTCCCTGCATTGAAGATAAAGGCAGTACCGTAGCAGATACTGTCGCTGGGGTATGAAATGTTAAACCTTCATATACTCAATGCCACAACATATGAGACAAAGTGGCCAATTCCCTTCCACAGCACCTATCTGTCTCAGGCAATTCTGAAAATTGTCTGATACCAACTACATGCCGAGGGAGATACTGAGGAGGGCATCTGGGCACTTGTGGACTGAATGTTTAACTAAACTCACCTTTATGAGGCTGAGTCGACCCTAGAGCCGTACTGCTCAGAAAAAAAATCACCCAGTCTCTGCCAGGGATTGAACCCAGATCACTGACTTGGCGGGCAAATGCACTAATCACTATACCACCAAAGCTCTTAGCAGGAAGGAATATGTAGAGAGACATGAACGGTAAGTGGATGCAACAACTTGTGAGAATGATACCCAATAAACTACACATGGCTAAAGTGATAGAGGAAAAAGCACACAAGAGAAAATCTACCAAGGGTATTCTTTACAAGTGTAAACTAAATGTAGTCCACATGTGGTTCTAGATCAATGACACCTAATGTGACACGATAACTAAACAGAACAGAACCCTGAACATGTTAACAAGTAACAGATCAGAAGACCTACCATGTACTGTGGTGTGTCAGACATGTCCAAGTACAGAGGTATGTTTATGTACACATCTCCTTGTTGATCTATGATAAAATACTGACTGTAAGAATTGCTGTTGAACTGGATGGACCAGGTCACATCATGCTGAGGGCCCTGTAACAAAGAAGTTTTTTCTTGTTTTGAAATGTACAAATAAATGACTTTTTCCACACAAAATATATGTGGTATTATAAAATGTGCAACAATAATTTCTGCTGATGAGTCACAAAACAGGAAACTAAGTAAACTGTACAGTAAATCTAGCACAATATCAACAATTCTGGATTCAGGCACGTTTTAACTCAGACACTTTGATGTGTGCCTGCTAGCTCTATCTCTCTCTCTCTTTCCCTTCCCTTAGTTATAAGCTTGCTTTCTCTCACATACACAACTCTTTCTTCAAACTGCCCACTTGATTTTGGATGATGACATTCCTTATATCTGTGTAAGGCTTGTACACACTTGACTGGGAGTAACATTTTCTCATATTGCTCCCTTCTCCTTCAGTTGCTGCTTCATCTGAAGCAGACATTAGTGATCATTACTCTCACATTCTCCCTGGCCTCCATTATTTCATGAAAATCGTAAAGCTTATATTACTGTGTGTTGTGCAAGTGTTTAAGCTTTATTATTATTTGTTGCCAAAAAGTTTAAGCCTGCCATACATCACAGTAAAAAACAGATTACATTAAGTAAATTAACCAGACTTGTAACCACCAATTCCCACATTTAATTTTCTTATTGAAAGCTTCCAAAAAGCTCAATGTTTGTGTTTCTAATGCTGTTATTACAAGACAGCCAATTCTAACAAAGCTGTGACCACTGCATACTTATCTGGTCCAGCAAAGGAAACTCAAAATAATAACAATCATAAGACATCTTCTCCACAAACACTGATTTTGATGGTATGATGCCTTACAGGTGGATCAGGATCTGTGTATCCAAACTCAAAGATAGGTCTTGTAGTGTTGTCATCTTCATACACCGTGACTGCTGCTGTAGCCTGGTCCGGGGTGATCACAGGAGGGTTGAGGTTGTACACCACAAATACATGAACCAGGGTTTGTCCATTCAAACGGGGGCGGCCACCATCTAGTGCATTCACACGCACCTGGATGTAACACAGGCAGAAATAATATTAAACATAATATGTACAGAAGTTCAACATGCACTGACAAAATACTGCCAGCAAGACTTTTTTTAAAGTCACCATATGGGGAAGGGGGGGGGGGGGGGGGGGCGCTGAAGTACAGTGGACAGCACAGTTGCAACTAGCCCGAGGGTCAAGTGTTCAAAGAATCCCTCAAGATGGGGACTTTTATTAAGACTGACTGAGGCTCCCAGTTTAAGCTGAATACCAGGAAATGTTCTAAGAAGTAAGGCAGCTGGTGGGATTCTGACTACATCACCCAGCAAGTGTCAACTGGTCTACACAAATATGAGGTAGCACAATATACCCACTATACCTCAACATGTGGGAAAGGAGTGCTTCAACACTGAAGACTTACTGATAGATTCAAGAAAGCCATCATACACTGACAAGGGTGCAGGAAGAGGGAGAAATGGCAAGAGATGAGACACTGTTTGATGGGTCATGATAAGAGGGATGGCAGAATAGGGATATCCCTTATCAATGGAGAAATAAGGTGCCTCCTTTCCTCCGCTAGCCTATGGGACACCCTTGGGCAAGGTGGAGCACTGTTTAGCTCCCCGATCAGGGGTCATGTGAAGCCAGGCATTGGATGACAAAGAGCAGCTGACAAAGTTGTCGGTTATGGTCTCCAATCCAGTATGGTCACTGCTAGGAAGGAAAGCAAATGCCAAAATAATCATGTTTCGTAATTTAACACAGAATCAGAGAAATGGCATAAATGGGTGCTCCATAGGAGCGGCCTCACCAGATAAGGGTAGTCATGTGCACCAGATGACTCCAGACCATCAGCAAGCGACTGAGTGCAAAAGATTAATAATACTTAGTATCAGAATATGGATCACTATAACTAGGAGGAGATGGAAAACTGGATAAAATCCAACAAGAAATGAGAAGACATCTAAGAAGACATCTATTAACATCTTAGATATATATGAGACCAGATGAAAAGGTATGCGTCCGATCTCACTACCCAGAGACCAGGGGAAATTTTATTACTGGAAGTCCAGGTGGAATTTTTAAATAAATCCCGGTCCTCACCGCGGCCTAGGCGGACACCATACCTCGAGACCACTCAGCCCCCCAGGTACAACTACCTCAAAACAGTCATAACATCTGATGGGAGGTGGCTTGAAGAGATTAGAACAAGAATCGCTATGACTAAGGTAGCCTTTTGCAAGATGAAAAACATACTAAGCAATAAAAAGATGTCAATTTCAACAAGAAAAAGCATGTTGAAGTGCTACATTGAACCTATACATTTTGTATGGTTGTGAAACATGAATAAGCAGACAAGCTGAAAAAACATCTAACGGCAGAGGAAATGTGATTTCTGAGGAAAATACAAATACCACCAATGAGCAAGTCCTACAAGAAGCAAATTAAAACTGTAAACTGATTGGAAAAATTAGATGCAGACATCAAAATATTTTGGGTACGTTATGAGAAGAAATAAACTGAAGAACTTGGTGACAACTGACAAGACTGAGGGGAAAAGAACAAGGAGAAGGCAGGGGATAGCTTGATTACATGGCATGATCAAGACAAGAACAGAGCTGATCAAAGACTCTGGTGATCGTGAAAGATGGTGAAACATGATCATGCATGTTTCTCGACATGATGATGATGGGTTGATGGTGGATGATGGGTTGATGGTGGATGATGGGTTGATGGTGGATGATGGGTTGATGGTGGATGATGGGTTGATGGTGGATGATGGGTTGATGGTGGATGATGGGTTGATGGTGGATGATGGGTTGATGGTGGATGATGGGTTGATGGTGGATGATGGGTTGATGGTGGTTGATGGTGGTTGATGGGTTGATGATGGTTGATGGGTTGATGATGGATGATGGGTTGATGATGGATGATGGGTTTATGGATGATGGGTTGATGGTTGATGGGTTGATGGTTGATGGGTTGATGGTTGATGATGGATGGATGGATGGATGGATGATGGATGGATGGATGGATGATGGATGGATGGATGATGATGGATGGATGATGATGATGGATGATGATGATGGATGATGATGGATGGTGATGATGGATGGTGATGATGGATGATGATGATGGATGATGGATGGATGATGATGGATGGATGATGAATGGATGATGATGGATGATGATGATGGATGATGATGATGGATGATGATGATGGATGATGATGATGGATGAGATGGAGGAGGAGGAGGAGGAGGAGGAGGAGGAGGAGGAGGAGGAGGAGGAGGAGGATGATGATGATGATGATGATGATGATGATGATGATGATGATGATGATGATGATGATGATGATGATGATGATGATGATGATGATGTGACATTTTTCAAAGGACCTGTTACATGATTATGATTACTATTCAATCAGATAATGAGTTTCAACTTATACTTTGCTATTTCATAATAAAAGGATGATTCCTGCGTTTGGTATATTTAAGATATTCTTATGCTGCTACCTCTGTTAGACACATTATGTTTATACTCACAGTGTACATAGGAATGTTGCGGCTGGCAAGACTGCTGATCAGAGTGATAGCTCCTGTGCTGTTTGAAACTGAGAACAATGAGCCTGCTGGATAATCACCAACGAGCATGTACTCTACATTGCCGTAGCCAATCTCCTGAAAGACAGTATATGTGATATTATACAATTCATTACTTTTACAACTGCAAAAGGCAAAGTTATCCATATGGAAACACTGTCAAGACAATGTAAAGAGGCAAGATTTAACATACACCAGGTTTCTGTTTAACTTAAAAAAAAGGAAACATTGCAAACATGGTTTCTTACACAAAAGCAGAACAAAAGGTTTAACATATTCTGCATGACTATGCTTTGTCAATTCTGGACCAAACTTTGGCCCACTGAGACAAATAACCTCAAAAAGATATTTGAGTCTCACTGAAATCTTGAATAAAGTAAAATTCAACCAAAATGATGGAATTCTTGTGAAGTCAATTACTAAAAGAACAAAAGAGATGAAGAAGATGATTATGATGACGATGACTATGAAGAAGATAATAAAGAGATGGAGAAGAATGACGGAAAGGTGAGAAAGGGGAAGCTGAGGAAGGAGAGGCAGAAGACAGAGAGAGTGAGAAAGTAAAGAGATAGAAGGAAAGGAGGCAGAGGAAGATGAGGCAGAGGGAGAAGGATAAGAAGGGAGGGAAGGCAAAGAAAGGGGATACAGAGGAAGAAGAAGCAGAAAATAGATGGAGGAGGAAAGGGGGAGGAAGAAGATGAGGTGGTAAAGGAAGAAAAGGAGAGCCATGACTTACTGGGAAATCATTATCTGATGCAGTAACTGTGAAGACAACAGAGCCCAAAGACTGTGTAGCATTGATTGTAACATTGTACTCAGCCATGGGGAAGACTGGGCTGTAGTCATTCCTGACAAATGTGACCGTGCCTGTAGCTGTGTTGGATGCATCTCGACTTGGGGTACCCACATCACGAGCAGCAAACGTGAACTATTGATAATTGAAGAACAAATTTAGTTTTTTCTGCATGTTAATTTTTACACTGTAGTTTTCTAATACATCTAATACTTCACTTTAATTTGGAAACAATAAACATACAGCATACTTTTTATATAAACACACACAAACAGTGGCGTCACTGGGGTTGGTGTCACCCAGTGCGGTAAACTCTTGGTGTCACCCCTCTAGACTTTCACCATGGTCTTCTTCCGAGTGTTCCTGTACCATATATAATCTTATATAGTAATGTTTGTAAAATAAGTCAAAAAGTTAATAAGGGCATAAGAAAGAAAACAAATTCAACAATATAACTTCAATACTTCAGGTAAAACATAAATAAAGAACTTCAACAAACTCTGACAAAGTTAAATTTTTGTTATTTAACATTAAAATTTATAAAATTAACAATGAACGGTTATGAAACCCGATTAGACAGAGCTATGTCTGCTTTGTCAAATTTGCAATTTTTTTATTTTGGTGTCACCCCTTGATGGTGTCACCCGGTGCGGCCCGCACCCTCCTAGTGACGCCCCTGCACACAAACATATATTTCTCCCACCTCATTTGAAATTCTTATATCCATTAAAATATTCTACTGTTTTATTATGAATACTATTAATCTGACTAACATAGTTCTGGCAACTCCTGCGACGGCACTGATGCCAAGTTGCATTGGCTACTGCCTTTCACTTGGTCAACATTAGCAACGTGGAGAGGGAGAACTTGCTACTGGGCAACAGCTGGTTCTCCACATTCCATTGCCCAGGCTTGTGCCCTGGAAAGGTCACTTCAGCACCACATAACAGCAGTGCTACCTAGTGCCTCCCCAGCAGCACAACTCTATAGTCCTTCAGGACTGAAAGAGGCCTACTACTACTACTACTATTAATTTTAACACACATGCCAAATCACCTAACTCTCATAGAGTTCTCTGATAATTTCTTTATAATATATAATTTCTTGTTCATAATTATTTCTTGTGACGATTGCTAACCATTAGAGAACTCCTGTTTGCGGACGACCAAGCACTAATAGCAAAATTAGAAGCTGAATTACAAGACCACATGAAAAGTCTAAATGAAATGTCTAGGGTACATAACATGAAAATTAGCACAAGTAAAACAGAGGTAATGACTATAACTAAAGAAGAAAAAGCAACAATGATTTACCCAAACGAACATCCCTTGAAACAAGTAAAGAGTTTCAAGTACCTAGGAAGTATATCATCATCAAATGGCAAATCAAAAGACGAGATCGAAAATAGATGCAATAAGGCAAAACCAACTAATTGGACAAATGGCATCAATACTAAAGAACAAACATGTATCAATAACTACTAAGAAAGCAATTTACAACACAATCTTCCTACCAACTCTATGTTACCAATGCCAAACCATGACAATGACAGAAAAAGAGACAGGAAAAATCACAACAACAGAAATGAGATTCCTGAGAAGAATACTCAATGTATCAAGAGGAGATAAGATCAGACATGAAGAAATCAGGACTAAAGTGGGGGTTGTAGCTGCACTAGATTTTATTAGAAGGCAACAAGTCAAATGGTTTGGCCATGCAAGTAGGTTACCAACTATCAGTATACCACAACAAGCAATGATGTACAGACCAGAGGGAAGCAGAGGAAGAGGCCGTCCACGTAAACGATGGACACAGGGAATAACAGAGTCCATGGGAATATCGATACTTGAAGCCCATAAGTGGTCCCGCTGTTTATACTTCACCTCGACACCGCAAGGTACAAGAGGAACATGATGAGATGAGATGAGATGATTATTGTTTTAAATCTATATTCTTTATATAAGATATGATTACACTAAAATCCTGCATCATAGGCTTACAATATTTATACAGCGGTATAGTCCCTAATGTCAACTTATAATTCATGTAATAAATAGTTTCAGTCTAAAACATGTATTTCATCTTAACAATTCCATCACTATCAAAACACCTTGTATTGATGTAACAAAGAACAAAGATCTTGACTGCAGCAGAATATGACTATAAATATGACTATAAAATGAAACAAAAATATATGTTAAGATCCTACGGAGAAACAAGAAGAATTAGTAAGAAAATTATTATAAATTATAACTATTTAAATGTTTGTGTTGTTGTTGACAAAAACTAGTATAACCAAGGTACCAATATGTTGGACATGTGTAGTGTGTTTTACCTGATTTATTATCACTTTCCTTAGATGTTATTATATCATTTGTATTCATTTTGCCAATATTTACATGGTACGTATTTCTTTTATTTATTACCACTTTCCTTAGATGTTATTATATCATTTGTAATCATTTTGCCTATATTTACTTGGTATGTATTTCTGTTCACCCACCTGACATCCTAGTAATCTGCGTTGATGCTGGTTGTTTCTAGGAAGGATCTTAAGTAACCTTTTTATGTCACTGTATAGTATTGTTGTAGCTGTTCATAGCCTTATAGTTACGCTCACTTCTCCCTTGCAGCCAAAAGCAGGTTAATGAGTTGTGATGTGCATGAAATGTGTGAGCTTATTGTTACGCTCACTTCTCCCTTGCAGCCAAAAGCAGGTTAATGAGTTGTGATGTGCATGAAATGTGTGAGCTTATTGTTACGCTCACTTCTCCCTTGCAGCCAAAAGCAGGTTAATGAGTTGTGATGTGCATGAAATGTGTGAGCTTATTGTTACGCTCACTTCTCCCTTGCAGCCAAAAGCAGGTTAATGAGTTGTGATGTGCATGAAATGTGTGAGCTTATTGTTACGCTCACTTCTCCCTTGCAGCCAAAAGCAGGTTAATGAGTTGTGATGTGCATGAAATGTGTGAGCTTATTGTTACGCTCACTTCTCCCTTGCAGCCAAAAGCAGGTTAATGAGTTGTGATGTGCATGAAATGTGTGTGAAGTTGCAGGGACTGGCAATAAGATTTCTTCTGTCTGTGGCAAGTCCTGAGCATGTGGGTAGTACATGTGGTTTGTCAGATGGACGGTTGGAGTTTCAGTTAGATGTTAGGGAAATACATATTCATCTAATGTGGCCTATTTGTATTTGGAAGATTGTTCTGTGTTCTAAACTACACCCTGTGATAATGATGCCATTTATGTAAGCTGGGTAATTTCTTTACACATGGTGCATCCATCTCTCCTTCTGTCCAGTAGTGGAGGAATTTCTCTTTAACATGACACAGAACCTACAACAGCATAATAAAAGAATGAAGTGACTTACTTGACAAGATGTAGCCGGTCTGGTGCGGACAAGGTCTCCAGACGTGGAGAAGCGGCCAGTGTTTGGATGTAGGTTGAAGTAGTTAACACAGTCTGATGGTGTACTGGAGATGACACGGTACTCAATGGAACTCTGTTGAATATAGATGCATATTTAGTGAGTCAACATTGTTTATCAAACGGTACCTATATGCAGAATCTGTGTGCATCACCACATGACAATTAATCACACAATTATTGATTTTTGTTTTGTATCATTACAACTGGTAACAGCGACAGACTTTCTATATTCCAGTTTACTGCCTTCCAAACAATTATAACGTTTGTTTTACATGTCAGCATTCTGTTTGTTTTGTTTGTATTTGTTTCAAAGTCCGTACCTATGCTGGTGTGTAGCAGTTTTGTCCTTAGTGAGGAATATTGGCCATTTGCCCAAGCAGTCAGCATGCAGTGACAACTGTTATTAGGCTTTAAACAGTAAATTAGCTTTAACAAAATAATTAACAGGGGTTTGTTTAAAGGCAAGAGAGTAGACTTCAGTGAACTAGATTTGATTACGTATGGCTTAGTCTCATTTTATATAGCAGCCTGCCAAGGTGTCCCACGGAGCACACACTCCTTGCTCTAGCGATGACCCCCCAGGAATCTCTAAGCAAACTGCACACGTGAACTGAATGAAAAAGTCCAGAAATGAACCCATGACCTCTAGAGCATGAGGCAGTTGGCAGTGGTTAACACTTCACCATGGAGACCCTCTAGTTTAAGCAAATAAAAAGTCTGTTCACTTTATCAAGTGAAACCTGAGCACTGGGTGTTACCATGAGAGCACATTCTCCACTCACATGATTGATTGATTGATTTAGGAACCGATATCACATTCGGGGCATTCCCATAAGCACTCCATCCCTATCCTCAGCAGCCAGCGAAGAGTTCCAACACCAATAGTACCAGTAGCAATCTGATTATATGTCTGTCTCGCCTTTCCTCTGAGCGTCGAGCGTCGGCTAGATCCCCTCATCACTCCTCGCTGTCTCATTCTTGCCAGACTATGGTGATCCATTTGCTCCTCCGAGGTGTACACATGCTCCCACAAGGCCGCAACCACGTCTGCCTTGTCACGCATCAATACTCCAAGTTTTGCAGAGCCAGCCAATCTGTCCGCCTGTTCATTCCCCAGCACCCGGCATGCCCGGGGAAAAGATCCAAGTGATGCTTGCCGCCCGTGACCTCTGAAGTGAAGCAAGCCATTCTGCATGAAGCCTGCCTGTCCTCACCCTTCTCAGCATGCTTTCTGAGTCAGTTACAATCATGATGTGTGTACGTATCATGTTCTCCATCCAGTGGAAAGCTGCCCAGACAGCCTCCACCTCCATTCTTAAGCTAGATGTTGTGGCATCATATGTCAGGCTCTCCTGCACCAAACGTCGACCATTAGCTTTTGCTAAGAATCCCCAGGCACTTTTCCTACCTCTCAACACTGAACCATCTGTGTAGATAATCACATCACCCAGGCGAGCATTATCCTAAATTAGTTGCTGGATTTCCACTTCCAAGGCCCCTGCTGGCCACTCCCTGCACTCCAGGCTCAATGTGATAACTCTGCACAAGTCTGACTGCTCCGCTGGCACTCTGACCCACTCCTCTCCTCACCTAATTTTCTCCAAGATGCACACCTGTCTAATTGTATCCTCCGCCAGAGCCATCCATGATTTCCCTCTCATCCATGATTTCTCCACTCACATGAACTCCTTTAGTACCAAGCATGGCACATCATGTGTATCAGGTACTTCTTGCATGAACACAAGACATTCCATTTCTGTTCCTTGCCTCTGTAGTCCCAGATGTTTTTACATGTAACTTCTGTGACCCAGTTGTTATCTGACAAGTATCTATAGTAGTGTTTAGTTGTTACCTGGAAAGTATCTATAGTAGTGTTTACATTAACTCCGTCAATGCTAGTGTGATATTATTTGAACTCCTTTGACCTAGAGGTTATTTTTTTTAAACAGCACCTACCTGGCACAGATAGAGTGAAAACTTGAAGAAAAACTGAGAAAGATAGCAAGAAGATTCTACTACTTACATTATCTGGATCTACTGCAGTTATGTTAAACAGAGAGGTGCCAAAATCTGCAGTCTCATAGACGGTTGCACTATAGGTTGTCGTGGTGAATGATGGTGCATTTGGATTGCGGTTTACATTGATTGTCACAGTGGCAGTAGCTTTGGCATTTGGTCTGGCAGTATCATATGTAATAACACACAGCTGGAAGCACAAAATCATAAATTAAATGGTGTTTAGTTGCGATTTCTATTTTACAACAGTGGAAGAATTCAACTTAGCACTTAATAAAAATGAATTCTATACTCATAATAATTTATGATTTCAGTCTTCAACAAGTGTAATACATGTTGTCTTAAGCAATGCATATAATCTTAAACACAATATTGTTTGGGTAAGAAATGCAAATGCGTCTGTGCAGCCAAAATATTTTCAGCCCATTTTTTTTAAAAACAATTATAACATTCAAACATACTGCAATTATTTCAGTAACTAATGTTTGCTAAATTGATTTCTTTTGTTAAGCGAGAAATGACTCATACTGTCTTAGCTATCAAAATGTGGTAACATTTACAACAATCTCTCTGTTAGTTTTCATCTATTTATACATTATACACAATGTGAGCATAGTTTACCCTGTATGTGCTAGTTACGTCATTTGTCAGGGAATTTATCACGCTGACGACACCAGTTGTTGAATTCACAGCAAAGTAGCCTGGTGCTGATAGGAGACCACAAGTGGCAACAAATTCCAGACTTTGCTGCAGGGCAGAAACAACACCATGCAGTTATATCATTTAATGTACAAATAGCTATAAACGTAACTTAACATGCAAATTTAACACTAAACATTTAATCTGAAAGCAATACATAATTCTGAGCATTACTTGGAATCAAATCTGAAAGCATTAAAGAAGGCAGACAAAATATTCTTAATTACATAAGAATGATCAAAATCTAAGCCAGACATGTCACACAATATAAATATTTGTACCAGGCAAATAAATTCTGGAAAATAATGCACAATTATCCAGATGTAACCTGGACAATGACAGAAAAAGAGAAAAGAAAAATTACAACAACGGAAATGAGATTCCTGAGAAGGGTACTCTACATATCAGGAAGGGAGAAAATCGGTAGTGATTAAATCAGGGCTAAAGTGGGTGTTATAGCAGTGCTATATTTCATTAGAGAGTTAAATGGTTTGGTCATACAACTAACAGTATACCACAACAAGCAATGATGTTCAGACCAAATGGAAGCAGAAGTCGAGATTGACCATGTAAATGTTAGACAGGGGAATAACAGAGTCCATGGGAATCGTGATATATGAGGCCTATACACGGGCACTCACCCACTGTTTATGATTCACCTCAACACCATTAGGTACAAGAGGAACATAATGAGGTGAATTAATATTACAGAGGGAATATAAAACTGTCTTATAATGCAACTGTCATGGCTGATCTCCCTTCTGTCCACATGTAGCAAAGGCGAGACATGAAATGAGATGCTTGCTGGTATCATGAGAAGACATATGATGAGAAAATGTTATATTATAAAAGCACATGAACAATACAGAAATAGAATACAGAGAGACAGAAAGAACAGTGGTTTGGTTGCCTTCTGTATATGATGTCTGATCAATTGCCTACAGCAGTAAAAGATCTAGTATTAAAGCACAAAGACCACTTAGATGCAAATGTATTTCAATATAACATAAGTATCTTGATAGGCAGTGTGGCACGCCTGGAACAAAAGAAAAAACTAAATCTTCTCACAATACTTAATGGCAGGCGAGGACCAGAAGTTAGCCTTCACAGATGCACTCATTGGATAGACAAGGCAAGATATAAGACAGGGCCGCAGCTGATATTCTCATGTTGTTTGTTTCTAGAAAAGACTAACAGGGTCGCAGTTGATTTGTTTCTACTATAGAATGTTTTCAATTTGAATATTCAGCCTGGCAGTATTTGATTACACAGAGTGAATCTTTCATATGAACTGTTACTGAATTTTTCTGTTAGAGACAGAAGATAACTGAAAATAATAAATGTTGGATAAGCAGAAAATAAAGTAATAACTACCTGGGTTAAGGGTTAAAAGAACAACACGAACAGAATGGGGAAAAAAATGTAAGACCTGTCCAGTACAGAAGGAGTAAGTAAACTAGGTCACAGCAAGCTGCTTTGGCAACCAAGACAAACAGAAAGAAATATAAAATGCAGGCATGAGGTCTAAATAAAAAATGTAGAAAATGTTGATTTCTTACACTGAATAATAATTACTTCTTATGTAACAAGTAAAGCAAATACATACAGAGGATGGAATAATGTACAGATCAGAACACAAATACACACATTCTATATTCAGATCACATGAAACTTAATCTCCTTGTTTGCAACCATCAGTCCTAAAACACTGTGTGATCATAACAGATTATACATTCGCTGTACAGACCATGAAGGTTTTAACATATTAAATTCCCATTGTTCTTCACTTTTACAAGAACAAGGTAAAATGAAACAAACATAATTTTTAACACCAAAAGACATGAACAAAAACACTAGAAGGAACAAGGAAACACTAGTCTGTCAAAAGAAATATCAATATATATGTCAATATAAAAAAAGAGTAGCCTAACAGCGCTGCCCGGGAAATATTTAGAGTTAAAAATCTACCCAATGTATTTCAGGATCCTCGCCGGTGCTACAGAGTTCACACACTGAGCTGAGTTTGCATATTGACATTACTTTTGACAGACTAGTTAATATTTGTAAGATGAAATTATGTCGTGTGTTAAAACTTGCAAATTTATATTACCTGCAAATCTGCATCTGTGGCGCTGACTGTGTAGACACTAGAGCCCACAGGTTGTGTGAATGGGATGTTAGCCTGATAATTGTTTGGGTTGGTAAACACAGGTGGTATGTCTCCTGTGATGAAGATTGTGACCGACACAGTAATGCTCTTTGGGTTGCCAACTGCCTGATCACTCACATTCACTTGAAACTGCAGAACAAAATGGAGACTATCATATTGATTTTCTACAATGTTTATGTTCTGTTTATCAACATTATGAGATATTTCAGATTTTGTTTCTTTTATCAGTCAGCTCTGAATAGAGCATAATAATCTACCCAATGTTTCATTTTCCACAAAGTCATCATGCCAGTTCCACTTTAAACATTTTAATTTTCTAGAATTTTCTTGCCACTATCTATGGCTTAGGTGTAGTGAATGCAATTTCACAATACCAACATGCCAGATTGAAGTCATCCATCTGTGATTTTGGGCGCAGATTGCTCTGTGTTCATTTTCACAATGGTACGAGCATCAGCCAATAGAGAAAAACAAAAACAAATTTACTTTCTTTAATGTATTTCATTTTCCCAATCTCTGTCTAAAGAAAGAATTGTTGTTTTCTTGACTGCATGTGCCATTACCTACCAGAGATTATGAAAGATATAGCACTGATAAAATCTACAGCTAATAACTGGTGTCCAGCTATAGAAGATCAATATAGTACAACCATGACCAACAACTTCCATCAACATATGTCTAAACAACATAAATGTAGCATAGGTTTGTCTATTGCTTCTTTTTCTCCTGTGCAGCTTTATCTTGAAATAATTTTTTATTAACAAAAATAATAGACGTCAGCATAGCCAAATGGATAAAAGCACACGCTCTTAAACTTCTGATGTGCTGAGCTGAGGTAGTGTGTTGAATCCCTACACCAGTCAGTTGGACTAAAATGTTGACTTGGGGATATAAAATACAAGTCCCTAAGAAGTTGTTGTAGGTTCGCTTGATGGCGAGGGACACTGGTGTTAGGGAAAGCTAATCCACATGCAAAAATCAGTCCAGTGCACATGTATGGAATCTACTTGAGTTAAAAGCTAGCAAGCAAATCCCCATACACACAAAATAAAATGAAAATTAAATTTGCAACATTGGTGATTTTCAACAGAATGATTGGAAGCAAGCAGGATAATTTTATTTAAGGTCCAATATATAATAAATATGCTTTGCTATACAGAGGACTGGAATCCTGGTCCCCAGATGTGATAAACCACTAGTCCCTCAGCCACCCACTACTTAATTAAATAAACATTATGATTTAGACAAATAGAACTTAGAACGTACATCTACTCTGGTGAGTCCACTATTGGCCAGTGGTTTGGATACAACAATCAGGCCTGTGCTTGGACTAACATAAAAATAGTCTGATCCTGTGGTAGGGCTCACCACTGTGTACAGCAAAGAGTCCTGAAAATGACATTAAGAAAATATTTACACATGTTAAATAGAGGTGGAGTAGAAGAATAAGTATTGTAATATATTGCACGTGTTGAAATTATCAAACTGGCTTAATATGTTTATTATAATGCACAAACATAGAAGATTTCAATTAATTTTAAATAAAAACAATCCAATAAATGAAAGGAAATTAAGAAAGAAATATGGCTATTTAAACACGTATAGCAACAAATTTCTCACCCCGTCAGCATCAGATGCATTAATCTGAATCACTGATGACCCAATGGCAGAGTCCTGACTGATGGTTCGCACATAGGATAGATTTACTGACATCGGCCCATTGGGGTTACGTTCAACTGTAATGCTGACATTGTTGAATGCTTCTTGGGTAGTCACTTGGAAAGTTCTTTGGGCTCTCACACGAAGCTTCAACGATACAGAAAAATACTTCAGTGTGATTCAGTCCAAATCATTTTCAAAAAACAACATGAGCATCAAAATTGAAATAATAAACACACAACATTGACAGTATGTTTTTAAAAAAGAGCAAAGGACCATTTCCCAGGCCATGAGGAGCACTGGGTATATTGTGCTAGCCCCAGAGGTTTTAGATCAATAGGCACTCAATGGGTGATTGGTCAACACCATGTTGCCACCTTTACTTCTCTGAAGTGTGCAAGTCACTGAGCTATTGCCGCTCCCTGGGTATGCCAAGAGTAGCAAAGCTTAAATCATAATCAACGCGAGAACACTAAAGTTGACATGATTATGATGCAAGCTTGAAAATGATGACCTTCTAATGAATTAATGGATTACTTATTCTTGTGTTTATTTTGTTTTATAACTTTAACTGTTTCAGTCCCAGAGGACTTCATGCAGAAGTTTACAGGTAGAAATAATCTCATCTCATCATGTTCCTCTTGTATCTTGCGGTGTCAAGGGTAGAAATAATAACTATGAAAAAACCATGAGTGTATTACTTTCAAACTGACAGAATATACACAGAAGTGAGCACTAGGAAAGTCAGATTCCATGAGCATGCCCTAAACAAATGTAATAGTAAGACCACATTTTGGTTGGGATTCACAGGGAAGTGTACATCACACATTGCTTGAGACTGAAGTGTTGAGGAAATCATGGCTTTTTCATAGTTTCAGCCTCCCAGTTCCAAACAAACGAATATGAAGACAGTGTTGTACAAAATAATTATATGTCACAGAAACAGACTGATTATAGCTACAGCATGTCACAAAAATTACAACTCTTAAATAAAAATAATAACTGGAAGTGACTTAATGTGCTAAATACATACAACACAGAAAGTATAACAAATGACCACACAAAAAATGAAAGAAAAGATGATTTCTTCTTCTTCTTCTGCGTTCATCCGGATTTTTTTTTCCCAGACGTGATTGCGTTGTGCCTGTTTACAGCAGAGCTGCGTCCTTGCACCGTTAGGCCAACACATCCGACTTCTGCGGGCATTTGTTGACCAGGTTAACCTTCCCGGTGAAAAGATGATTTAAAACTTTACAAAAGGAAACAAAAGCAAAATCAAAAAAAGCACAAAAATGTCAAAACTAATGGAATCACAAAGTATGCTGAGAAGGGTTCAGACAGGCATGCTTCATACACAGTGGCATGCTTCAATTAAAACATCAAAGATAGGGAGCATCTGTTGGATCTTTTCCTCAGGGCAAGCAGGCAGACAAATTGGCAGGATCTGCATCGTTGAGTGGAGTATTGGTGCACGATTAGGCAGACATGGTTGGAGCCCCTTGGGATCATATGTATAGTGTGGAAGTACAGATAAATCATCATAGCCTGTGAACATGAGCACTGAAAGAAAAGATGACTTCAAACATAATATGAAACAAGTACAATAACAGTGGAGAAATAACAGATGGTTTAAAACATGACAACAATATCAAATACAATACTGAAGAAAAAAAAATATCTGACTAATGTCTCAGCCTCCTAAAATTGGACAAACCAAGTGCAGAGATGATTGTATGTGTACTTACAATGTAGGGATCTTTACGATATCGATCAACCTTCAAGTCTGCTTTCACTGTTATTTGTCCAGATGTTGGATTAATACTGAAGTATGTAGGTCCAGTGTCCACACCCACAATACTGTAGGTAACACCATCCTGTACAGAAGTAATAAGAGACTGAGCACTGTAAACAGGACCTCTAGGTATACAAACATAGCATGAGGTTTCATAAAGAATGCTTCACTAACCAACATGAACATCAACTAGTTTACTATCTATGATGAGAGAATGACCACATGTAGCTCATTTATATCAGTAATGTAATTAGTAACTGGTGATGATTCTGAATCTTCACATCACTAAACTTAAGATTACACTCTTCACTCTTGTTCAGCCTCAATCATCCAATATGAAAAGATGTGTATGTTTACTATACCTATAACCCACTGGTTGTATGTATATAAACTTGTACTCTTCCTAACTAGAGCCTCCTACTAACTAAAGCCATCTGTGTCTCTGTATTCTAGCAGTATTATGTCCAACTTTCATATCCTAACAATATGACCTGACAAATCCTGACAACACCATCTTTGACTCCTACATCTTAACAATACCAATTTTTTAACATATTTTTCTTTTCTTTTGCATATCCTTTTCATGACATCGCTGTCAACACCAGGATTTTACCACTGTTGATTTCTTGGCAAGATTACGCTCAGTAGTTTTGCCATTGCTTTCTGAGCTCACATATCCCGCAAGTCATCAATGCGGCGAGAACTGCTACCAATTCTCGTTTTAACATATAAAAATACTCATCTATACAGAAGCCTCAAAACAGTGATCAAAGTTACAATTAATACTGGCAGTTAGAAGTAACACAATAAATTGAATGCAATTTGTTTGTTAATTTGCTTTCTTCCCTGAAATAGACAACAATGTTCATGAAATATTATACAAGCAAATGCTGGTCTCCATTGCCTAGGGGTTATCGTCTTTCTCCGTAATCCTGTATATCCACGTGAGGAACGTAACCTGAGCGAGAATTGGTAGTGGTTCTCACCGCGTTGGTAACTTACTGGGTATGTGAGCCGATCGCTCAGAAAGCAATGGCAAACTAGTGAGCGTAATCTTGCCAAGATATTAACAATCAGTTGAAAGATGCTGATGTTGACAGCAATGTCCTGTAAAGGATATGCAGGGGGAAAAAATGTTAACTATAAACAACTGAAGATTTCAGGTATGGATAGGTATAATCAGCTACTTGAAACCCACTCTAAGACTGAAATATTTTAACTGAGAAAAATACTTTTGAAAAGTTTAACTGTTAAAGCTTAATGAGGTTGCAGTTGGGACATTTAGTTCTGTTGTTTGCTTTAAATTAGATGAAAATATGATAGACAGCAGTGACAGATAAAAGCATCACAAGTCACATCAATTTGTTACAATTTATATTGGAAAATAATGGTAACCACTTCAAATCTTATATATAAATAAGGATCGTATGTCTGTCTGTATCTATGTATCTATGTATGTCCTTTGTGCGCTCGCGAACGGCCCATCCGATTGAGATGAAATTTTCTACACGCCTTCCTTTCAGTCCAGAGCTGTCAACTGTGATATTTTTTTAGTGTGAAATCGCCTGCTTACTCAGTATTATTTCATTTTTCATTTTTCATTATAATTGTATATATTTCAGGGGACCTAACTCCGTAAAAGTTATTTCAAGGGGCATAACTTTTCTGTATAACTTATAGTCATATTGTGGCATCGTTTTCGAAGATTTATAAACTCTGTGTCCATAGTTATGTACCGTCATATGAGTTATAATAAATAATGATACAAACTGTAAGGCATTTTTAAAGTTTTCATAAAAATAATGCACAATGCATAACATTGTAACTCATCTTTATTTGCTTAAGAAGTTACTGTAGTCATGCAGGTGATTAGCAAGCGTTTTCATTAAAAATAATGGATGGTGTGTGGAAGGACATTCTTTTAAGTTACTTTTTTTGTTGTATGAATTTAATGAGAACTTATATGACTACTTATGTGAATTAAATGAGATGCTCCCCACCAGGGACTGGGCGAAGCCGGACAGGGTCAGGCAGACAAATAGACAGACAGACAGACAGACAGACAGACAGATAGTCGGGAACGGGAACTTATATGACTACTTATATGAATTAAATGAGGTGCTCCACACCAGGAGCTGGGCAATGCCGGGCCGGGTCAGACAGACAGACAGACAGACAGACAGACAGACAGACAGACAGACAGACAGACAGACAGACAGACAAACAGACAGTCGGTAACGGGAACGAGAACTTATATGACTACTTATATGAATTAAATTAGATGCTCCCCACCAGGGACTGGGCGAAGCCGGGCAGGGTCAGCTAGTCTTATATATAAATAAGGATCGTATGTCTGTCTGTCTGTATCTATGTATGTCCTTTGTGCGCTCGCGAACGGCCCATCCGATTGAGATGAAATTTTCTACACGCCTTCCTTTCAGTCCAGAGCTGTCAACTGTGATATTTTTTTAGTGTGAAATCGCCTGCTTACTCAGTATTATTTCATTTTTCATTTTTCATTATAATTGTATATATTTCAGGGGACCTAACTCCGTAAAAGTTATTTCAAGGGGCATAACTTTTCTGTATAACTTATAGTCATATTGTGGCATCGTTTTCAAAGATTTATAAACTCTGTGTCCATAGTTATGTACCGGCATATGAGTTATAATAAATAATGATACAAACTGTAAGGCATTTTCAAAGTTTTCATAAAAATAATGCACAATGCATAACATTGTAACTCATCTTTATTTGCTTAAGAAGTTACTGTAGTCATGCAGGTGATTAGCAAGCGTTTTCATTAAAAATAATGGATGGTGTGTGGAAGGACATTCTTTTAAGTTACTTTTTTTGTTGTATGAATTTAATGAGAACTTATATGACTACTTATGTGAATTAAATGAGATGCTCCCCACCAGGGACTGGGCGAAGCCGGACAGGGTCAGGCAGACAGACAGACAGACAGACAGACAGACAGACAGACAGACAGACAGACAGACAGACAGACAGACAGACAGACAGACAGACAGACAGACAGACAGACAGACAGACAGACAGACAGACAGACAGACAGACAGACAGACAGACAGACAGACAGACAGACAGACAGACAGCAGACAGACAGACAGACAGACAGATAGTCGGTAACGGGAACGGGAACTTATATGACTACTTATATGAATTAAATGAGATGCTCCACACCAGGAGCTGGGCAATGCCGGGCCGGGTCAGACAGACAGACAGACAGACAGACAGACAGACAGACAGACAGACAGACAGACAGACAGACAGACAGTCGGTAACGGGAACGAGAACTTATATGACTACTTATATGAATTAAATTAGATGCTCCCCACCAGTGACTGGGCGAAGCCGGGCAGGGTCAGCTAGTAGTTCATAAATGGTAGCCTATATCATGAAAAGTAGCCAAAGTGTGATGGTGTTTTCTCCAGAAAATATGTTCCATTTCATTTTATTGCTATGTCCTTTGCTTATATGTAGGTGTACATAGATGTATTTTTCACACCAAGTTAAATTTCATAGGAAAAATTATTGCACATCATTGTCCAATTCTCTCTTCAAAATTAACTCTTGGAAATGCAATTTTTACTGCACATTCTAGGAATCAATTTGCATAGAATTTGTTATTCTTGATAACAAGATGGGAATATATACAATCAGTTGTCGACTTACTGCTGGAGTTGCTTGGACTGTAATCACATCTCCACCAATTGCTGTTGACTCAGGAATTGTCTTCTGGTAATAGGGTAATGTCAGAGTACCAGAGTCTGTCTGGACATTAATTTGTACTGTGCAAGTTGTAGAAAGTGAAGGGAATCCACCATCGCTGGCGACTGCTTGCAACTAAAGATACAAACGCAAATCAGAATAGTTAGTAGTAATCTTACTCAGATTATGTAAGGCAAATGTACAACTGTAATCTCTTCTCAACACCAGCTCTTTCATAGTGCTAACTCAGCTTTATTTGTAAGTGTAATGTTCTTTGATGTGTGTACACGTGTGAATGTGTGTGTGCATGTGTGCCTGCGCATGTGTGCATAAGTATATAGACACGAGTTTTTCAGTGACTGAGCTTTCATTGTACTGTCTTGCTTGTGACATTACTAGTTTATCACAATATAAAGGCACCTCAGAAGTCAGAATGGGTTCACCTGATGGTGAGGGACACTAGTAAGTAGGGAAAACTAATCCACACATACAAAAGTTCTCTCCCTCAGCATTGAAACTGCTCCAACAGTTCAGCACAAATTGTTTTTCTGTGAAATCTGTGCTCATTTGTGAGACTGAGAATCCCATCATGCACAAACCTTTAAATATGTGAGTGTTTTGACAATTGTAAACATACATTCTTGCTGCAAGATCAAGTATTAACTTGTAATGCACCTATCATCAAGAATAATGGCACCAGTGTCATTCAACATATCTGAGCTAGTAGTCATGGCGGAACGTCCAGAGCGCGGAAGATCATTCAACTCCAACTCTCTGATTCTAATCTTTGAACCCAGCCACTGACAGAGCTCTTACTGACTGCAGAACTTCCATACACAGCACACAAATGTTCGTGAATGTTCACCAATTCGTTTTTCCGCAACCCAAAATTCTAATACAATTCAATGTTTGTAATGCTAGTTGTTCACACACACCATTTTAATGAATTACTCTAGTTTTTGTAATTGTGCAAATGTGGAGCAAATTCAAACAAACAGTAGAGATATTCCATATTTGAAGTGTGCATAATTTCATGTGCATGTCTGTCATTATTCTCCGAGAAAAACGTGGTGCAATACTTTCTGACCGACCATAGTACAATATTAAAACATCTTAGTGACAATTGGATATCTGCAGAAATGTACACAATTAAAGCATAATTTTTTTTCCGCGTTTCCATCCTGTTTCAGGATATTGCGGTCAACATCAGCATCTTTCAGCTGTATATTGATTCCTAGGCTAAATTACGCTCATCATCACGCCACGACTTTCTGAGCGACTGGCTCCATACTCTCATAAGTCACTGGCACGACTCGAATCACTTTCTCTAATTCTCGTGCGCTCACATCACCCACGAGAGTATTCGGGGTTAACGGAGAAAGCTGCTAACCCCTCGGCCAGGGAGCCAGCAATTAAAGCATAATAGAATGATAAAATGAGAAAAGAAAAGATTCAAAAGTCTGCATAAAATCTGACAGCAATGTATATTAAAAGTATATGCAAAACAAACAGCAATATTCAGTTGTGTGCTAGAAAAACAGATCAGGTATCATTAGCTGTTTTAGAGTTTATAGATTTATTACTATGAATGAAGAGCATTACCGTAATCCCTCCAAATCCTGAGGATGGGAGTGGAGATTTCAGTGAAATAGCTCCTGTCATGTAGTCTATCTGGAAATACTGAGTTGCTTGTCCTAGGTTTACCAGTGAGTAGGTCACGCTGTTCAATGGTGGCTGTAAAACAAACTCAATTAATTCAACTCACAGTAAACAGTCCTTTATACTCTATTTTCTAGAGAAGATTAACTCTTTTTGTCCGCAGCAATGCATATTTTGTGAAAGGCTATTTATTGTTCATGTGTGTCAATCAATGTGTTATGTGTGAAGGCTTACACTTAGAACATACTACAGACATGTGACATTGTGTTTGTGTTTGTTTTAATTCATCCCTTAGAAAACTTTACAGAGGAATAGTAATAATGTCAATTCCTGGGAAAATATTAGGCAGGATCATTCTGGAGAGATTAACAGATGCCATTGTAAACAATTAAGGTATGAACAAGCAGGCCTTCAACTAAACAGACTGTGCACTGACCAGATAGTCCATCTATCCATCATGTGCCATGACGGAAAGCGTGGGCGGTCATGTTCTGCCATCTCACTCGATCACCAGAGTCGTGGATCAGCTCTGTGTTCCTGTCTCAACCATGCCATGTGGCCAAGTCATCCAGGTATTTACTTCTCAGTCTTCCCCTTGGTCTCTTCCCTTCGATCTTGCCAGTCGTCACCATGTTATCCTATTAATTTCTTCTCATAACATGCCCAAAATATTTTGACTGTCTACATCTAATGTCTCTAATCAGTTTACGGCATTCATTTGTTTCTTGAAGGACTTGTTCATTGGTTTTACTGTCTGTCCATGGTATTCTTTGCATTTTCCTTAGAAACCACAATTCACAGCCATCAGCTGTTATTTAGCTTGACTGCTTATTGGCCACGCCTCACATTCATACAAAAGTATAGGTTCTATGTAGCACTGCAACACTCTTTTTCTCATTTCAATTGATATCTTTTTATTGGTCAGTATGTTTTTCATCTTGCAAAAGACTACCTTCGCAATGGTAATTCTTGTTCTAATCTTTTCAAGGCATCTCCCCATCAGATGTTATGACTGTGCCGAGATAACTATTGATTCACTTGCTTAAGAATATGCCCATTTACTTGTATATGACATTGTGGTATTTCCTTCTTCCCAGTGATGACCATAATCTGTGTCTTCTTAATATTCAGTTCTAACCAGATAATCACATTGCATATAATAATACAGCACTGATGCAGAATATCATTGGAAAGTAATAAAGAACTATGGGATCCCACATAAAGAAACTTAATAAAGGCAACATATCAGGACATGAAATGCAGAGTTGTTCCTGAGAGTAAACTAACAGTTATGTTTTAAATAAGAACAAGAATGTGGAAAGGATGCTGTTTTTCATATGTATTATTCTCACTGACTAGAGATTGGATTACAAAAACATCAGCAGACGTTAAAATAAACTGAATTCACTGAAGATATTGCTCTCCTGTCCTACATATAAGATCAGATGAGAAGTGACAACAATAAAGTCTAAAAAATTCCACAGGAGAAAAACAAAGATAGGAGACTAAAACAAGCAAATGATAAACCAATTTCCCTTGGTGAAACCTCACTTGATGAGGTGAAATCATACACATATTTACATAGCAATATAGACAATGTTGGTGCATTAGACAGAGATATTAAAAAAGGAATAGAGAAATAAATAGGCGCTTCATAGCACTAGGAAATTTATTTTTAAAAAACAATGCATCTAGCAGTGGTTCTCACCCGGTGGGGAATTCCCCCCCCCCCCCCCCAGGCGGGAATTTTAGGGTTTCCGGGGGAGGGGAGGAATGAAGACCATTTCCAGATCGCATTAATACAAGAACCGATTACTTGATATTGTTTTTCCCTTCATACTTTACAGTTATGTACGTCTCATCCTTCTAAAATTCATTTTATAAAGTAAGTAGACCCACAAATCACGTTTTATGTGGATGTCTAGACTTGTTTTAGTATATGCTGTTAAATTTACCTTCCAATTTTACGTATACTGTGTAGGGGTGGGGGGGGGGGGGGATTTTTAGGTAGGAAATATGAGGGGGGGCACAGGCCAAATGTTTTATAGGAAGGGGGGGAATGACATTCTGAAAATGTGGTGAAGGGGGGCACGGGCCAAAAAAGGTTGAGAACCACTGATCTAGACCAACAGTTAGAATATCTAACATGAAGAAGGGGAGGAGGAGGAAGAGTAGAAGATTTGTTTTTTCAAGTATATAATTGGCCCCCCTGTAAAAGTAATACACTTGTGATTTTGTGATCATTTGCCTTCTAGGACTAAAAGAGTTAAAACCGCCACATATGGAAATGCATAAATGTAACAAGGCTATGTGAAACTTAAACTGTCTGAATGATGACTGTGTGGCAATGGAAAACTAAACAATAGCATAACTGGAGAAGACAACTTATAATCTCTTAGTCTTGAAGTGTTCATTTACAAATAATGGAACCATGCCAGCCTGGTCTAGTGGATAGTGCATGCCTGACCAGATCAGTGGTCTGGGGTTGTATCTGACCAGTTTGGCTCTGCCACTGATTCAGTCTCGTAACGTCTGCTTTCTCTTCTTACACCCTCTATCACCCATTGATGCCGAGACCATCAACCAGATCACTGAAAGTCCTCCTATCCTCAGCTATCCCATGCTGTTCTGTCCATGTCCTCCCCATATGTCCTCCTATCCTCAGCTATCCCATGCTGTTCTGTCCATGTCCTCCCCATATGTCCTCCTATCCTCAGCTATCCCATGCTGTTCTGTCCATGTCCTCCCCATATGTCCTCCTATCCTCAGCTATCCCATGCTGTTCTGTCCATGTCCTCCCCATAAGTCCTCCTATCCTCAGCTATCCCATGCTGTTCTGTCCATGTCCTCCCCATAAGTCCTCCTATCCTCAGCTATCCCATGCTGTTCTGTCCATGTTCTCCCCATAAGTCCTCCTATCCTCAGCTATCCCATGCTGTTCTGTCCATGTCCTCCCCATAAGTCCTCCTATCCTCAGCTATCCCATGCTGTTCTGTCCATGTCCTCCCCATAAGTCCTCCTATCCTCAGCTATCCCATGCTGTTCTGTCCATGTCCTCCCCATATGTCCTCCTATCCTCAGCTATCCCATGCTGTTCTGTCCATGTCCTCCCCATAAGTCCTCCTATCCTCAGCTATCCCATGCTGTTCTGTCCATGTCCTCCTCATAAGTCCTCCTATCCTCAGCTATCCCATGCTGTTCTGTCCATGTCCTCCCCATATGTCCTCCTATCCTCAGCTATCCCATGCTGTTCTGTCCATGTCCTCCCCATAAGTCCTCCTATCCTCAGATATCCCATGCTGTTCTGTCCATGTCCTCCCCATAAGTCCTATCCTCAGCTATCCCATGCTGTTCTGACCATGTCCTCCCCATATTTTACATTTCTGTTTCTGCTTCTCTTCTCCGTGAGTTTTTAGGTCTTCCCTTATTTCTTTTGCCTTGTGGGTTCCAAACAAGGCCTTTCTTTCTATACTATACTATACTAAGGTTTTCTCAATTATGTCCTAAACAATGCCAGTACCTTTTTTTTACCTCTTGGTTCACGAGTATTTTTCTAGTTCTTTTCATAAACTCATAAAATAGGTGCTGGAAATCTTTCTAGAGAGAAACAGCCATAAGGAATCTATTGTGTTACAGTAAACATGAATTTTATCATAAATTTTGTAATGTTCTGAATGTTAGGATTTGCAGATGTCAATGAGCAATGCTAGAAACACAAGAAAGTTATTACATTGTTCAGAACCAGCCTATAGGACAGAGTTATGATAATGTGATTCTAATCATCAATTTTCATTTCAACTATTATTAAACAAACTTTTTCTCAACTCTTTTAATAAACTATAATAATAATATATTAATATATGTGGTGGTGTTAATATACTTGGTCACAATTAGACAATGTACAATGAGTGGTCATGTCTGTATACTCCACAAAAGTCAAACTGCTTCCTCATTGGCCAAGAGGCTGCTCTTAACAGATGAGCTGCAATACTTGTGGCTTTCATACATTATATTCAACTTAAGCAGGACATTATTACTACTAAATTTGCCTTCTCTATTCAACTCAGTCTAAATATTTTGTTATGTGTTGGTTGCCTCATTCTGAAATGCTGACAGGACAATGTCCTAAACTGAATATTCTTTACAACGTCCAACTGTGAGAAGATTTACAAAATGCAGGCATGACCTCCCATGTTTTGCCCCTATCTGAGAATGCTAGGTATCTGATCCATTATACAATTTCTACAACTATATACTAGTGTCTAAGTGTACCAAGAAGCACATAGATAACATACTGTCAGATCAGAATCCTGTGCTGTGATGCTAGCAAAGGTGACACCTAGTGGTTGAGTATAGTTGACTGTGACTGGTTGCTTGGCGTCACACACTGGGGCATTCAGATTATAAATTACATGAACCTCAACTACAGCTGTATCATTCAAGGGTGGGTCTCCTCCATCAACGACTGTTAAGACCACCTGTGGAGATACAGAATGACATAGTTGCAGTGTGGTTCAATGTAGTTTTGTTAATTAAATCATAACTGCTGACAGTAGAAACCAAGAAACTTACAATGTGTGTCCTACTGCAACCATCAGCTTACATATCCTAAACTAAAGACCATTGAGTACCTACATACCTGTCTGAAATTGACAGTCGGGGAATGGAGGTAGAGAAGTGTCTATGACATTTGTCTCACTCCCCCAGAGCACTGGGCTGGAGTCTGTTGACAATGAAATACCTAAAACTGGCAGAGGGAACATTAACCATGCTTGACCTCATCTCTGCCTGTGCTCATCAATCACGACCTAATTACATCCTAATATTCCTCTCCACACATGTGAGGTTCCTGCACTGATCTCTTCAAAACACCACTAATTTCTGAGCTTAGAGAAGGGAAGAACACCTCTGCAATACAGTTCCCTAGCAGATGGTACTTGAGTACTGGGTAAAGATAATAATCTCAGCACCAACCTCACTCCAATAGATACCAACCCTGTTCAGGTCCAAGATAACCTGATGCTAACACATTTATACTTCATTAATTAAAACCCAGTCTTCTAAAGGACTCACAACCAATCAACCCAGCATGCAACCAAATATAGTCACAGGGTGTGTGGCATTTACAGTGGCTGGAATGTTTGAGACTTGACATATATTAGATAGCAGCCTTATGACTTACGATAACATTTCCTTTACAATGCCTTTACTTGTTTTTTTAAAAAATATCTCTTTCTCATTTGTGATCTGATGCCCTAAATTTCTACCTTGGCCTCAAGGCTCCAAGAAACCAGTCAAATATTAACTAACTGCTGACAAGACTCATAAACAACAATGACAAAACATAACTTGCATACAACATTTATATAATCTCTCCAAGTTCACACTAAAACTACTGTAAAGGAACTGAATTAACATCATCAACAACACAAGTAGAACATTTCACATGTTAGTAATATATTCATTACTGCTAATACTGACCGTGCCTTTGGGGTCATTACCTGAATTAACATCATCAACAACACAAGTAGAACATTTCACATGTCAGTAATATATTCATTACTGCTAATACTGACCGTGCCTTTGGGGTCATTACCTGAATTAACATCATCAACAACACAAGTAGAACATTTCACATGTCAGTAATATATTCATTACTGCTAATACTGACCGTGCGTTTGGGGTCATTACCTGAATTAACATCATCAACAACACAAGTAGAACATTTCACATGTCAGTAATATATTCATTACTGCTAATACTGACCGTGCGTTTGGGGTCAGTACCACGGGCCAAATCTGCTGCGTTTCTGACCACCACCTGGTTAACAGTATTCAGTGTAAAGAAGTTTGCATCTGGTCCTCCAGTAATGTAAACTCTGATTGTGCTGAAGGGGGCCTGAAAGTGACAACATTTTAAATAGCCATGTACAGGTTTGTCATTAACTCTTAAGTAACTCATCCTGTGTGATGCAACTCTACATACACTGAAGAATGACAGTAATAAGACATAAGAAATGTAAATGTCTGAAGAAACGTGTTTTAGTAATGTTGGGAGTGTTGTATCCATGCTTACTTGCAACAGAGAGGGGTAAACAATACATATATGTTTGTATATACACTTTTTGTTTCAACAACACAGATCAAAGTCCTGTCACATTCCACATCCAAGATTTATATTCAGTAGACAATTGATTTTCAATAGATATCAGTTTTAATGTTTAAGAAGAGTGTATGTATTCTATTTAATTGAATAAAACATCTCAGCTTAGTACAATCATAAAGTATGATTTTGCTTCTCTTTCGCTACCAAACAAAAATTGGGTCCTGACCAAACAGAAATTCATGGCAGAAAATTGGTAGTAGGGGTGTGTCACAATAATGCTTTTAAAATGGTTAAAATGGTAGCAGATATATTGTATTATATATGAAATTAAAGAGGATTGCACAAGGAACATGACAGTGTTGATAACTAATTGATAGGTTACAAATATTATGACAATTAGGAGAGGTTTAATAATAACTGAAATTAAAGAGATAAAAATTATTTTAAAAATTGCACTTATAAGGTGTTTTCTATACTCCTCTATTGCTAATTATGTTTAATTTACTGAATAATCAAACAAACACCACATGTCTTCAAGAATATAAACAGTATTGCTCATTAAAATTACCCAAAAGGAAGTTTTGCTGCATATTCTGAACCGTCTTCTTCAAAAAAAATGAAAAAAAATAATGGCAGAAAACTGGAAGTAGGGGTGTGTGACAATAATGTTATAAAATGCAAATGTTTTACCGCACAATGATGATAAAGATATGTTCAGGCCATGTAAATTTTCAGTTTACTGTAACTTAAAATTCCGAAACGGAGCAGAAATGTATCAAATAAACCACTGATCATTTTGTGGCAATAAAAGTACCAATTGCCACCACAGCGGATCCAATGTGGCACCAGATGGGCCCTTGGTAGCGAAAGAGTTAAGCTAGCATGCTGAAAATGGGCATTTATGAAAATCACTCCACCAAAACTAGAAGTACTGACATATCTGTACAGCTTAGTCAATCTCTCTGTTTATATTTTTGGGTCTGTTTTGTGTGGGAGAGATGCAAATAATTACAAATATTAAGTATGTGCAACAATGTTTGAAAGTAATCCAAGATCACCACAATAGAAAACACTCTTCAGCTAGCCAGCCACCCCCCCCCCCCCTTTTTTTTCACACCTTCCCCCCCCCCCCCCCCCCCCCCTCCCCCACCTCTCTCTCTCTCTTCCCCGCCATTAGAACAATTCAGTAATATGTGGAGGTGGGGAAGGGAGCACAGAAAGAAAACAAATACAGACAAAAGAGACACAGAGACAGTGAAAAACAGACAAAATGGAAAATTTACTGTGACACCTACCACAGTGTCTGGATCACCAACAGTGTAATTGACCACCACGGCATTGTCTTGGATGGTGCGGCTGATGGTGACATTGAAGAATTTCTGGGTAAAGGATGGAGGTCTGTTGTACAAGACGGTGATAGTTGCAGTCGCTGTGTTGGTAGCATCACGAGGTGGCACACCACGGTCTTTTGCTGTTATTGTGCACTGTTGTCATCAATCACAACATTTCATTAGGTCATGTTATATATGCACCAAAACATAATCTAGCATATCATAGCTGTCCTGAATTATATTCTAACTGAAGATTATCAGATCAGCAGATTGTTAAACAAAGATGCCATGTGGTAGAATAGTGCAACAGCCAACTGTGTGTCTTGGGTTTGATTCCCTCACAAAACCTTGGTCCAGTAAATCAACACAAAAGTGTGTAATTAGGCCAAATTGAAAGTAAGTCCACAAGGCACCTCTACACCCAAGAGATATAATGGACAAAGTCAGTCAATCAATCAGGTGCCGTCTCTGCAATGAAGGTTGGCTGCAATTGATCTCCAACACTGTCTGTCTCTCACCTTGACTGTACATTCTGTCAGGCTGATGTTCGTCCATCTCTTGATGTTATCTTCCCACTTGTATTATTGTCTACCTCTTGCTCGCTTGCCCTCAACCTTGTCTTCCAGTATGGTTTTTATAAGAGTATCATGTCTTTTAACGTGGCCAAAATATTTCACTTGTCTCCTCTTTATTTCTTTCATCAACTCTCTGTTCATGCCCAGTTTTTCTAGGATCTCTGCATTTGATTGTTTTTGTATCATGAAATACGACCTATTCGTCTGTATATCCACATCTCCAGGGATTCTATGCAACTTTCTAGTTGCTTGTTCAATGTCCAGGCTTCCGCGCCATAAAGTTGTGTTGAATATACGTAGCATTTGACAATTCTCATTTTTAATGCGTTATTAATCTCTCTAGATGTTAATACTGATTTCATGCCGTTGAAAGCATTTTTGGCCATTCCTATTCTCTTTTTGATTTCCATTTCACTTCTGCCATCATGTTATTATATGTCCAAGATAAGAGAAACTTGTTACTTGTTCTAGTATCTGCCCGTTTACTGTGATGTTCATTGATGACCTTTCCTTTTCACTATTGATTATCATAGTTTTTGTTTGGACAAAGTATTCTTAAATAAAACATGTCACATTAGAATAAATGCATACCATGTTGTTAGCAAACAAAGTGTTAGTGGCAACTTGCAAAATAACATTTTTTTTACACAAAAAGTTTTCAATACAATAATGCATATATAGTTAATACTTAGAGAACCAACTGCAGACTCAATATGTGGAGAAGAGAAACCTGAGTATTACTTAACATTCAAATATCTAGATTCTAACTATAGTAATGACAGACATCTGTGATCAGCTGGTTATAATAATATTAAATATTTCAACAAACAATATATGCTGAATATCAACTCACTGTATAGGTAGCTGGTTTTGCCAGGTTCATTCTAAGGTCTTTTCTAGGTGAGATAATTCCTGAGAAGTCCTGTATCTGGAAGTATTCCAGGCATGAAGCATCTCCTGAAAGACTGAAGTTGCCTTGGTTACTTGGGGGCTGTGGAGACATCATTCACATGTCAGCAATACAATACTGTATTGTATGTATTAATGATTGAAAGTTAGACCACATTTTATCAAAACAACACTGCTAACATTAATTATTGGAAATTAGATACACCTGCTATGAAATAAAACAAATAGTTCAAACATTTGTTTTGCAAATGGAAGATTTTAAAGAAAATTTATAGATAATGTATAGACAATGTATTAAGAGATGAATATGCAATAATTCCAGCCAAATTAGCATTCCAAAAGTAGAATATTTCATTAAATGTATCTTTGCGAGCAGGTGGTGAATGGAGCTGGAGGGTAGCCGATAGATAATTATTAGCTATGGCATACATTTTCAGAATGGTAGGCAGAAGATTTCTTTATAGAAACAACACCTATAGTCACCAACCAGTAAAACTACCGTCATGAAGGAAAGCAATGGCACTCTTTGTTACATATGCTTAGAAAATCATATCCAAAAACAACGGCAACATAATATATTGACAGCAGACTAGACAGAAGACTGTGGCAAGGATTACAAGAAGATCATTGTCAATGAATGTGAGAAGGAGAATGACTTGTTTGCATACCGCCAATTCTGATGTATGGAAATGAATCACAGACAATGAGCAAATTCTTCTTTAACCCTTAATCCCCCATCGGGGTCTAGACTTCCAGCCAACTCATCCAAGCTGTCCTATCCTAGCTGTACCATGCGTCCTTTATCAACGTCCTTCCCATATTACCTGCTTCTGTCTCTACTTCTCTTACATTGTGTGTTGTTAGGTTTTCCTCTATTTCTTTTACCCCATGGGTTCTAAGCAAAGGCCTTTCTAGTTATACTGTTCTCAGGTTTTCTCAGTGAATATCTTTTATTCACCTCTTGATTCACTGGCATTTGTCAAGTTCTCACCATCAGCTCCACATGTGTGATTTTCCCATCCCATTTTTACCTATTTTGCAAAGACAACAATTAATGAATGTTTGTAGTGTGTCTGTTATTGTGCTAGTCATACCCAAAAAAACAACTCATGAAGAGAACGGATTATATTGTATCAGAAGTTATTCTTTGAATAAGTCACGTGAAGTGGTCAGTTATGAAAATGTCACTATAGGAAAGGAGAAATGGGAAAAGGCCTAGAGAGAAGATAATAGGCATATAATTTACTAAACTCTACTTAGTGTGAGTTCAGATTAAATAAAATAAACTGTTCATATTCCATTCCAGTATTTCTACAAGTCATTTCTGGGATCCTTGTGTAATGACATGATGTAAAATGTTCAGCTACAAGACAATATGAAATTTCTCTCCCCAAACTGAGCTTGTAATAAGGTTATTTCTGTGTGTGCGAACATTTGCAGTGGCATAGTGATTAGTGCATTTTCCTGCCAAAATAGTGATCCAGGTTCAATCCACAGCAAAGGCAGGATTATTTTTCCAACCAAGACAGCTATCAGGTCAATTCAGGTCACCGCAGTCTCATCAAAATGTTTATCTGAGCATTTTCTGGGAAGAAAATGTAATGAGGAAGGGAACAAGCCACCTACCTTCATATGCCATGACCTAGAACACGGAGAAGGCCTAACATTTGGCATCCTAACAACAGTACCTGCTGTGGGACTACCTGTACACTAAGAGTTAAGACAAGTACATGACTTGTGCATAAAGAACTTACACTGCTATCAGCATCTGTGATAGTAACTTGCAAAACTAAAGCCTGGATTGTGTGTGTCTCCAAAATTGTTGAGCACATTATATGCTGCAGGGGAAAACATTGGACTGTTGAGATTTCTGGTAACTGTGATGGTGCAGACCTTGACAGCTGATTTCCCACCACCATCTCTTGCTTCAACTCGAATCTGCATAGATTTGACCATGAAACATGTTATCTGCAGTCACTGATTTATCTAATGTAAAGTAATTTCACAGATTCTTTGCAAGCAATCTCACAATGCAGAAAAAAATACTTGAATATTTAAACATGTAAGTAAATAATAAATTACAACCATGTTGGGCTTGAGAAAAATATTATTGCCAACATTAAATGAACTATGAGAACTGCCTTTCAATACCCAATACAGCACACAAGATATGCTTGTTACAGCACACAAGATGTATCAATTATAGCACACATGACACCTTTAATACAGCACACAAGATTTATCAATTATAGCACACATGACACGTTTGTTACAACATACATGACATGCGTGTTAAGCACACAAGATATCTCTGTTATAGCACACAGGATGTGTCTTACAGTACACAATCATGGTTATTACAGTATACAAGACATAATTAAGACAGTTATTACAGCACACACAATAGCTATTACAGTACGCAAAACATGTCTTGTACAGTATAAAAGATATGTCTACTATGGCACACAAGATGCATCTATTACACTAAAACATTATTACAGCACTAAAACATTATTACAGCACTAAAACATTATTACAGCACTAAAACATTATTACAGCACTAAAACATTATTACAGCACTAAAACATTATTACAGCACTAAAACATTATTGCAGCACTAAAACGTATCCATTACAGCACTAAAACATGTCTATTACAACACTAAACCACATCTATTACAGCACTAAAACATTATTACAGCACTAAAACATATCTTTTAGAGTTGGGGGATGAGTAGTCTCGAGGTATGGTGTCTGCCTCGAGTGCTGGAAGGTCTCGGGTTCAAGCCCCGGTGAGGACCAGGATTTTTTTAAATGTGGACTTCTAGCAATACAATTTCCCCTGGTCTCTGGGTAGTGAGATCGGATGCCCGTTGTGTATTGTTGCGCACATAAAAAATCCCGTGGCAGTTGGAAATCGAAAAAGAGTAGCCTAACGGTGCTGCCCGGGCAAAATTTGGAGTTAAAATCTACCCAAAGTATGTAAGGATCCTCGCCGGTGCTACAGAGTTCGTGCTCTGAGCTGAGTTTCTCCGGACTCAGGCTTGAGTTAGGAGAAGAATGGAGCACTTATGGGTTACACCCGATGTGCCGTGATGTTGATCCATCGACCAAACTAAACTAATATCTTTTACAGCACTAAATTATCTATTACAGCACACAAAACATTATTATAGCACACTAGACATATCTACTATAGCACACAAGACACTATCTTTTACAACACTAAAACATCTATTACAGCACACAAAACTATCTATACCTCACATAAGACATGTCTTTTAAAGAACACACATGTGTCTTTTGCAGCATTTATGTTTTACAGATCACATGACATGTTTACCATCACACACATGAAATTACCACAAGCCATACTTTGGAGATGGAGAGCATATTTCTCTACAAGCATGATAACAACACACCTTTGAAGAGATTAGAACAAGAATTGCCATGGTGAAGGTAGCCTTTTGCATGATGAAAAGCATACTGACAAATAAAAAGATATCAATTGAAACGAGAAAAAGAATGTTGAAGTGCTACATAGAACCTGTACTTTTATATGGATGTGAAGTGTGGACAAGCAGACAAGCTGAAAAACATCTGATAGCTGTGGAAATGTGGTTTCTGAGGAAAATGCAAAGAATACCATGGACAGACAGAAAAACCAATGAACAAGTTCTTCAAAAAACAAAGATCGTAAACTGATTAGAGACATTAGACGTAGACAGTCAACATTTTTTTGGCATGTTATGAAAAGAAATTAATTGGAGAACTTGGTGACAACTGGCAAGATCGAAGGGAACAGACCAAGGGGAAGACCAAGAATTAAATACCTGGATGGCTTGGCTGCATGGCATGGTCGAGACAGAAACACAGAGCTGATCCACGACTCTGGTGATCGAGTGAAATGGCAGAACATGACCGCCCACACTTACCAGGATGGCACATGATTGATTTATTGATGATAACAACGAACAACAGAAATCAAATATAAGATAAAAGCAACCCATGAGAAAGAAAAGAGAGAGACGCATCAGCAATGTAGCTCAATAAGGTTGAGAATATGACATTTGGTCAGGATTGACAGAAAGAAATGTGACAACTGTGATACTGGATGAGCACCAGCAGCTGCCGCTATGAACAGTAGCCTACAGCAAGCAGACATCATCATGTCTCAGCTGCCACTCTTTATTTGTTCACAACAAGTTCAATGTTCTTCAGAGAATGACTCTGATGCAGGAAGCAACCAATAAATCATGAGGTGTACGGCAAAGCATACACTCAAAGAAATACGTGTTTGGGCAAAGTCACAGTTCAACGTATGAGTTAGCTGAATGTACTCATATAATGTAAAAATAATGGACCTTTTCACGTGTATAGAGACATAATAGACAAAATATGTTAGCTATATATATATATATATAGAGGGGGGAGGGAGGGAGGGAGGGAGGGAGGGAGGGAGAGGGAGAGGGAGAGAGAGAGAGAGAGAGGAGAGAGAGAGAGAGAGAGAAGAGAGAGAGAAAGAGAGAGAGAGAGAGAGAGAGAGAGAGAGAGAGAGAGAGAGAGAGAGAGAGAGAGAGAGAGGTTAGGGGGGGAAGCTAAGTGAAAAGATACATAGATCAAGGTATGCAAATAAAATAGATGTTTAAAAGAAAAGGAAAACAAAATTAAAGATAGTTCAATAGTGAGACATTTTCATTTGTAATCCTTTACATGTATAATGTGTTTTGTCATCATGCTCAGAAGCAAAGGAGATTCGTAGGAATATCTTTTAAATCTGCCTACAACAAATGAACTAACAGTAAGTATTTACAATGATCTCTTTGGCATCTGAACAAACATATTTACCTTGTAGGTATCAATACTGCTTGAGCCAATTCCCCCAGCAGCTGAGATCCGTCCATTCTGGTTGTCTATAGTAAAGTATGCCGGAGCTCCATCATCTCCAATGATCATATACATTATGGAAGACGTGCCAAAGCCAGGCTGACAACAGTAAAATAGAAAACTAGTACAGCACTTACAATGGTTGCAAGACATCCCATTAAAAATGGGTTACTTCTGTTAGGAAAGGAATCATTATGTTTTGTCACACATAGCTACATAATATATCACAAAATAAAACAGTTTAAGGTAAATAACTAGTAATGGTTACTAAAAAAATATATTTTCAGGCATATGTAACTAAGGAAAATTTATTTAACATGTACAAAATGTGCAGATGCACAATCATTTATAACTACAGATGACAAATAATGGATATCTACAGGTGATGTCAATTTCAGACATACTAAATTGGTAACAATTTCAAGAAAGATTACAAATGTGTGCATGCCATACTATGAACAGTTACAAATTTAAACTTACCAAGATAGAGAGAGACATGACAATTTCAGACATATACTATGAATTATTACAATTACATAGATTAAGATGGCAGAAACATCACACAAAGCAAACTAGAGAAGTTTATAAATAATGTCAGGCATATAAACCAGACAAAGAGATCAATGCTATTTACAGTAAAGATTTAACTCTTTCAACCACAAGCAATGCACTTTGTGATGAGATATTTCCCGTGAAACCCAAAAATATAACATATTCAGTTACATTTTACAACTGGTCAGCACAAACCAAAGAAATCTGGCTTCCCCAGTGGTAGTCATATCCACCGTGTATTTAGCCTCTTTGTAAGAATTTCATCATGCTTTTTCATGGAAAATCTTTAGGAAAACATTTTGCAACTAAAAGAGTTAAAATATGAAAACCTTTTAACCTAAATGCTCAAAGGCAAGTGAAATATAGGAAGATCTAAACACAGATACACACAGAAAAAAGAATTAGACACATAAGAGTGATACAAGAATGACAGGAAAAGAGTTGCAAATGACAAAGAATCAGAAGGTGAAACATAAAATGGTAGAGAACCAATAATCCACTGATGGACAAAAGACAGTAGGAGATACGATTGACTTTATAACCCTCAAGTGAAAATTGCTCTTACCTGTGTATCTATGTCAGTGGCAGTTACAGTTGCCACCACCGTGCCTGCAGCTGTACTGGCTTGTATCCCAGCATCACATGAAGAATTACTGAACACCGGTGAGTTGGTGTTTCTGATGATGTAGATTGTGACAGGAATCAATGGACTAGTCAGACCGCCTCCATCCTGAGCTAGAATGTTGAACTGAAGACAGTGGAAATAAGGAAATAGTGATCAGAGTTTCAACAATTCAAGACAGTGCACAAAATGAAATAAAAACAAACCATGACTATGAGGCATTAATTGTCTCCATGGTGTAGTATGAAACACTTTAAAATCTTGACTAAGGTGCCTCTACATGCAAGAACAGAACTGAAAATATGAATGAATAATGAAATGTTTCACGGCTGTAACTTACGCCAAATGAAGCATCAGTTTCTCCCGTCAGAGGTCGCAGGACACGAATAATTCCAGTACCCGAGTCAATGCTGAAGCGTGGGTTTGCTGTTTCCATTCTGTACATGACCTGATTGTATGGTGCTGTCATGTCACTGTCAACAGCTGTTGCATTGATAATTGCAGACCCAACAGGCAAGCTTTCTAAGATTGTAGCATTGTAAGAAGTACTTGTGAAGGCTGGTGCATTAAAGTTTTGCTGGACATACACATAAAGTTTTTCTGGTCACACAGGTTACCTCCATCACAGACTCTGGCACTTATCTGCAATGAAACAAAACCTTACATTAGTAAACAAAAAAATGAAGACAATCATAATTTTTGTTTCTATAATGAACATTCCATTGTTTGTACAAAACAGAAACTTACTGAATTAATGTTATTTTGTAACACAAAAATAGGGGAAAATAAAAAATACAATTAATGGGGTTAGCAAAGTAAGACTGATAATAAATTGCAGAGAGTAAAAAACTGGATACTTACAATAAACTGACTTGGACCTCCAACAAGGCTCTGTTTGAGAGTGATTTCACCAGTCATGGCAGAAATGCTGAAGTACTGCAGAGCTGATGATTCTCCAGTTAACTGGAATGTGAGCTGATTGAATGGAATCTGAAGATACAACATATCCAAACATTTACAAAGTATGTTAGTGAAGACAACTCCAGCTGTGTATACAGAAATGACACAGCTGGGCAACAAATAATAATGTGAGAAATGCTCATTTCATCCAAATGTTAGATGGCAGAGAGCAGTGGGCAGTCATGACAGCCAATGTCTGCCTCAGACAAAACACCTGACCAAGATGTAGAAAACAACTGCAATGCAATGTGGGCCATCTCAAGATATGGGGCTCTATATCAGGTGACAGATAGAACATTCGTGAGTTCTACCTTTCAATTCCTTTCTGATATGATCATCTGATAACAATATATATGATTGCGCAGTTTTTTTTCCATCTGATTATGTTTTATAGAAGTAAAGTATAACCAGCCTGCTGTGTTTTACGTACTGAATTATTTAGAAAAGATAACATATTACAGTGACAATTAACTTACAATTTATTGGCTACAGTTTTGGTGCTCAATTTTCTTGACTACAAACAACAGTAAATTACATACTGTCAGAGTCCAAGGGGACAGCGATGCAGTGACATCGTTACGGCCGCCAGGCGACTTAGCTCCCAGTAAGGGATGCAACAACTTCGTTGCGCCGCCAGGCGAATAGGAGTTACCGGCCTGCGAGATCGCTGGCTGACCAGCGGTCAGGCCGCCAACGCAAGACGCACGCCTGCCACGTGACGCCACGTCAGGCGGGAGGCAAGTTGCGAACCAAGTCCAGACAGCTCTGGGGACACGGTACAGGACGGACGTGTGATTGAGAGAAAGGCGTTGTATGGTTTCTGTATTGAAAGGCGAGTGTCTGGACATCTTGCGAGTCAGACTTGTGAACTGTATTGTGGATGTAAGTTGTAAAGTATCCATTATATATTGTTGTGATCATCATTCTGTATTTGATATGTTAATAAATCCATTGAATGGTGTATCGTTGAGTCTGACGTCAAATCACGTTGTATTTGTACTGTCTCACACTTGTTAGGCAAGCGAGCCAAGTTTAAGACCCTGACATGTGTGAACGTGGAGGGCTCGTCCCGCTTTAATTTAGTTAGATTTGAACGTGGGTAGCTCGTCCTTGTTGAACGTGCAGGTCTCGTCCAGCTTTAATTTAATTAGATTTGAACCTAGATGTGATCGTAATTTACTTGGATTAGAGTTAAATGTGTTAATGTGATCGTGGAAAGCTCATTTTGATTTATTACTACATTATTTAAACATGTGTAAGATCATTTGTAAACGTACAATGCATACATTTTGTTTGATCCTGTAAGCGTGTAAAACATTTGTGATTTGTGAAACTTGTCACCGTTTTGACCTTGTCGACATTGTGATCTTGTCGCCATTTTGACCCTGTCGCCATCTTGTAAACTTGATGTCTATGTCCTTACTGAATGTCATCTTGATGTAAGTGATGTGTCACCAATGTTGTAGAGTGTTAAGATACTTGTAGATTGTCTTTGTGCATTGAGTTTGTGGAACGCGAAAAGTGTTTGGAAAGAAAGTAACGTGTATTGTAAAAAAACTGTTGACGGACAAACTTACGACATACAACTACACTCAACGGCATACAAACCTAATCAACACTTAGTGACAAGCAGGCACACACCAACAAATAGACGCTAATTTATCTTCTTCCAAAAATAAAGCAGGTTTTTCTGTACCATCCGAAACCGTGCCGTAGAGGTCATTTGTAGTCTGAAGTAGCGACCCTACAGTTCCTAGCCCAATTTCCAACCGTTCTTCACCGCATCCAGGGCACTTGAGTATAATTTTTTTTCTTTTTCGAATACTTTAAAGATGCATTTTTAGGCACATATCGTCCATATAAACAGATTGTAAATTGTTGATTACTAACCACTTATAACATATTGTGTGTGGCTGGTATTTCATTGACATTTTTCCATCATGTCTTCATTATTTGATTTCATTGATATGGGGATAAAGTTACAGTTACATGGTGATGAACTAACACAGTGGAGTGAGCAGAAATACGCGGAATACCTATTAGTTCAGGAGAAAGCTAATGAACGTGATGAAAGAGCGGCTGAAAGAGCATTAAAACAGGCAGAGATGGCTGCCAAGCAAGTAGAGGCAGACACAGCCTTAAAGCATGCAGAATTGTCTGAAAAGACAAAGCAAGCCGAATTAGAACTGACAGCAAAGACAAAGCAAGCTGAGATGGATAGTGAACTTAAGAAGGCAGAAATAGCAGCTCAGAGTAAGAAAGAAGAACTGGGGTTACAGTTGAAGATAAAACAACTTGATACTGAGACTGCGATTAACAAAGAGTCTAAGAAATCTGAGAGACTGGAGAAAGAAAACCAGTACAAGAAATATCAAGGTATTGTACGTAATTATACCTCGGGTGACTGCATCGCAGCCTTTACCCAAAATTTTGAAACTTTAATGGAACATTATCAAGTTCCACTGTCTGAATGGAATATTGTGTATATGAGGAGTTTGTCAGGGGAACCTCTTAAAGTTATTGAAACCATCCCCAAAGACCTCAGGAAAGATTACCATTATCTGAAATCTAAGATTATGGCACATTTTATGTTAGATGAGGCGGGTTACAGAGAACAATTCAGTAAATTGAGCCCAAAACCGACTCAGACGTTCTCTGATTACCTCTGCTTAGTCTGAGATATTTTCACCAAGTGGACGTCAGCAGCCAAAATTGACAGAAATTATCAGAGATTAGAAGATCTAATCATTAGAGACAAAATTGTATCATCTATTCCTTCAGCCTTTGCTAAATATTTGTTAGAGAATGAATGCTCTAGTGTGGATGAGATTGAAAAACGTGGTTCGGCTTACTACACAGCCAACAAACATTGCTTTGCTACTGAAGATACTAACATTAACTTTGTAGCAGCGGCTAACTATGACAAACAACCCTATAGTAGGCAGAAACCTCATAGGCCTACCTCTGAGAAATTTAATCATTGCATTTATTGTAAATATTCACATCATCAGGGTGAAATGTGTGATCAGAACCCAGGGTACCATACTTACTTATTAAACATGGTAAACAAACAAGACAAGGAACGTAAATCCTTCAAAAACGTGCGAAAATGTTTCCTCTGCAAGGCGTGGGGACACCATCGGAAAGATTGTAAGGGCAGGCATATGACCAACAAAGCAAACGCCGCCTTGTTTGATAGTTCGTCTTCTGATGAAGAAGAGCCAGAGAAACATCCTGTGAACTCAGCACAGGCTTTTGACATATTCAGCGCAAACAAATGCTCTGTTTGTAACACCTTCTATGAAGATGGTATTTTAACATGCGGTCATGCCATCCCTATTGCCAATGAAGAAGCTAATTTGGTAGTAGACTCAAAAGGCAGAATAAACATCCATCACGGATATGTAAATGGCAAATCTGCTACAGTCCTTCGCGACACGGGCAGTTCACTCATTGGCCTAAAGAAAACGTTCATAATGCCTACAGACTATACAGGCAGGCACGTAACATGTAGAACATTCTCAGGCAATATTGAGAAATACCCATTAGCATGGGCATATATTGAAACACCTTTCCTCACTGGGAAAGTAAAGTGCGCTGCACTAACCAGCCCAGTTTGTGATATAATTATTGGTAATTTACCTGAGGTAAATGATAAACCTCATGACATAACATCTTTATGTATTGATGATACCATAATATCACCATCAAATGTCATCATTGAAAATGTCACACCTCCTATTGATTGTATAGTAGCTAATGTAGCACTAAGTTCTCGTGACATCATTGAAACTATTGTTCCATCATCATCATCTGATATCATTGAGTGTGTGAACGCAGTAACGAGAGCTACTGCTAGAATGCAAGATGAAGTAAATCAAACTGAGGCTATACAATTACTCAGCCCAGTTTCACTACCTACTAACACCATGAAGGAAGCATTTGTAACAGCCCAAAAAGCTGATCCTTCATTGTCAAAATACTTTGACCTGATCGGCAGAAAGCCAAAAGTAACCAAGAATGCAAAATGGCATTTTGCTATGAAAAATGACATACTCACCAGGTATTACACCAGAGGTGACAATACCACAGAGCAAACTGTTTTGCCAACTAGTTATCGCAAGCAAGCCTTACATCTTGCACACGATATACCTCTTGCAGGACATATGGCATACGTTAAGACCAGATCAAGGTTATTGACACAATTTCACTGGCCAAAATTTTGCAATGACATTAAAGAATATTGCAGAAGTTGTGACACCTGCCAGAAACTGGTTAAAAAAGGTAAACACCCACAGGCAAAATTACAAGTTACTGACTTAGCCAGTCGACCTTTTGAAAAGCTATCGGTTGACATAGTGGGCCCTCTTAGTCATACAACAACTAGAGGGAATAAATATATTCTAACTGTCATTGATCAATGTAGTCGCTGGCCAGAAGCTATTCCGTTAAAGAACATAACTGCCAATGACATAATGGAAGTGTTTTTCCATATTTTTTCTAGGATAGGTTTTCCAGATACTATCCAATCTGATAGGGGCACTCAGTTTATTGCCGCATCCACCCAAGCTTTCACCAAAATGTTGGGAGTGAAGCAGTGTTTCAATTCACCTTACCATCCTCACAGTAGCGGAGTAATAGAAAAGTTTAACGGGGATCTAAAGCACATGCTTGCAAAAGTAACACAAGAGCACCCCAACAACTGGGATGTATATCTACCAGCTATTCTTTTTGCTTATTGCGAGGTACCTCATGCTAGTACCGGTTTCTCTCCTTTTGAACTCATCTATGGTGCCAAACCACGCGGCCCATTAACCATTTACCACCATATGTTAACTGACTCTACACCAGTACTTAAACCCATATCATCATACTTATATGTTACATCATTGCGTGAAAGAATCATCAAATCTTGTGTTATTGCAAAGAATGCACTAAAACTATCTGGTGCTACTTATAGACAGTATGCTGACAAAGGTAACAGGACAATAACATTGACACCTGGACAGGACATTCTTCTTCTACTACCTAGCGACAGACACCTACTGACTGATTCTTGGCAGGGACCTTTTAAAGTGACGAGACAGATTTCACCTGTAGACTACGAAATCCTTATAAAAGACAAACACAAAATATTTCACATAAATATGCTAAGACCATACCACAACAGAGACAACGAACAAGACGAGACAACAGCTTGTACAGTGATAATAGATCACGAAGATGACGATGCTAGTGACGAAATTCCAACACCTGCATTAGACACGACAGACTGCTTGAAGGAGATCAAAATCAACCCAAATTTAACTCAAGCAGAGACAGACAGGTGCAAACAACTTATACAACAGTACAACACCATCTTTTCCAACAACCCAGGACAAACAGAATTAGTACAGCATCACATCACACTCACATCAAACACACCCATTAGATGCAGACCATACACCATCCCATTACATTACAAAGAACATTTACATCAAGAAATCATCAACTTAGAGAAAAATAACATCATAAGACGATCCCAATCAGACTACTCATCTCCCATGGTCATAGTACGCAAAAAGGACAATACAATAAGACTGTGCATCGACTACCGAAAACTGAATAAAATAACTGTTCTAGATCTTGAGCCAATGGTAAACACTGACGATCTTCTGACAGAACTGACAGACGCTAGATTCTTTACGACGGTAGACATGACGAAAGGTTATTGGCAGATTGCTGTAGACGAACAGAGCAGACATCTGACAGCATTTGCCACACCTTGGGGACTGTACGAGTGGTGCAAACTTCCATTTGGGCTTGTTAACGCCCCAGCCACGTTTGTACGTATGACACGACTACTTCTAGTGGACATTCCTAACATAATCTGCTATATCGATGACATATGTATTCACATAGAGACAATGACAGAGCACATTAAGATGTTAGACCAGACATTTGAACGGATCAGACAGCACGGACTGACAGTGAAGCCTGCAAAAGTAGACATAGCCTACCAGGAAATATCATTCTTGGGGTACAAAATATCCAATGGCTTTGTCACGACAGACGATAAAATTGTGTCCAAGATACTAAAACTCTCACTTCCGACTACTAAAAAACAAGTCAGAAGTTTATTGGGCTTAATAAATTACTACCGGCAGTTTATTCCTGATTTTTCTGAACTGACCGAGGTGTTTACTAATCTACTAACAAAAGATAAACCAGAGAAAATTGTACACGATCAATGCCTAAAAATTGCATTTCATAAAGTTCTATCATGTTTTTCTGATAAGAATGAACGCAATCTTATCCTTAAATTGCCCAATATCCGTTTACCTTTCAGATTACGCACAGATGCGAGCTCCGTGGCGATTGGAGCAGTCCTGTTGCAGGAGTATAACAACATCCTCCACCCCGTTTATTTTGTATCCAGGAAGCTGAAGGCCCGAGAGCGGGCATGGTCCATTCCTCAATTGGAAGCCCTAGCTTTAGTAGTAGGTATTACAAAATTATCTAGATTTCTTCTAGGACGCCATTTCATCGTAGAATCGGACAGCAGGCCTTTACGATGGATGAATTCAGGTGTGCCTTCGAACCACATGGTAGCGCGTTGGTCTTTGAAACTTCAAGATTATAGCTTTGAGGTTCGACATATCCCAGGCAGAACCAATTCAATTGCCGATCTTTTGTCACGTTGTCCGACCGACCCAGTGAGCACCAATGTCTGAGTGCAGTATGTAGAAATACACTCAGACCAACACAGCCATTTAGCAGTAAATAGTGTTTTTTCATTCACGAAAAGCTGTGTAATGTCTACAATATTGTGATAGGGGTTACTCCCATTATATATAGTGTTCTTATTTTATTAATTCATGTAGTGATTGTCGTGTATAAATGTGCAGTATGTGGTAGAAAGCGAACTTTATTAATTGTATATATTACTTACAAGAACAGTGTCACATTCGCACGTACCTGAAGCGAATTATCCAACTTGACAGTGACAACTTCGTGTGGAATCTTCCAGGAATATTTTAATTACGAGTGTGAAAGTAAAAACTGAACAGTGACGACTTTTCTACACCTCTGCAGTGAACCGAAATCTCTAATGTTCGACTGAAACATCTAACACATGAACATTCGATCGTAATCCAGAAGATTGTGTAGCAACATCCAACACGAACTTTGAGAACAGTGTACCTTCCTTAAACTACATCAAACCGGAACAGGTGTGTTCTGCAAGCTTTAACATCAGCTGATTTTAGTGTTCGTGTGTACTTCCGGATTACTTAGAAATTTAGAACAAAAATAGCAGACCACATATAAAAGGTTAAAAAGTTTTGACGATTCTAAAATGTTTAGGATTCTATAAAATTGAATACACGAATTGTGTGTTTATTTAATTCTCTAATGTAATCTTAAAATCATATCTTGATTAACGTATTCATATTACCAACTTTTTTCTCGTTAATATGAAGAAACGTCAAGCAATGACACTAAGAAATTAAATAGTTATTGTAAATTATTGTATTTCACTAATGTTAAAATTATTTCCCTTTCATTTATTGTTATTACATTTTCACACAAAGGGCCATAATTTGAAATGTATATGCTAATGTGTTGTGTGTAATATAACATGTTGTTGTTAAAGTGTTGACACCACAGGCAGGCATCTACTGGGCATGGCAGAGTGTTGCCAACATTGTATACCAACACAAGAACTCCTGGCCATGTAAGGACAGGGTTGGAGTGTTTTATACGACTTATATAAAGCCGTATTTCAGTCTGGCTAGATGGTTTTTGTTCCAAGAACCATATTATTATTTTTTTTCAAATTGCTGCGAGGTAGATGCGTGAAGCTGGAACTACTGATCTGACTGGGTGATAATGCAATTGAGGTAACCAGCCATCGAGAGGGTGAGGCCTGATATGTGTTAAACATGAAACACCACATGTCGTTGTACCCAACTCCCAGTTCTTATATATTTCTATGGCATATGTGTATTTTTGATAACGTTGTGTATAACAATAGAAAGGTAGACTCTGACAAGGGTATACTATTAACCCAACAGGTACAGACATTATACATGAAAGACGACATCTTTCATGGATTTTACCGGGGGAGCGTGTCAGAGTCCAAGGGGACAGCGATGCAGTGACATCGTTACGGCCGCCAGGCGACTTAGCTCCCAGTAAGGGATGCAACAACTTCGTTGCGCCGCCAGGCGAATAGGAGTTACCGGCCTGCGAGATCGCTGGCTGACCAGCGGTCAGGCCGCCAACGCAAGACGCACGCCTGCCACGTGACGCCACGTCAGGCGGGAGGCAAGTTGCGAACCAAGTCCAGACAGCTCTGGGGACACGGTACAGGACGGACGTGTGATTGAGAGAAAGGCGTTGTATGGTTTCTGTATTGAAAGGCGAGTGTCTGGACATCTTGCGAGTCAGACTTGTGAACTGTATTGTGGATGTAAGTTGTAAAGTATCCATTATATATTGTTGTGATCATCATTCTGTATTTGATATGTTAATAAATCCATTGAATGGTGTATCGTTGAGTCTGACGTCAAATCACGTTGTATTTGTACTGTCTCACACTTGTTAGGCAAGCGAGCCAAGTTTAAGACCCTGACACATACTTATTGCTGTTGTATCTAATGCTTGTACCCGTTGCTTCTCTGATGAAAGTTATCAAGAATGTGTACACGGATAAACAGTTTCACCTTTGTTTCATGAGGCAATGTGAAAAACCAACTTTATGCAAGTAGGTACAAATCAAGCTTTCTGTTTATAATAATTAATGTTTCTTGTTTCCAATTTGTCTGAAGGTATGTAGAAAAAATGAAAAACCTGCATGTTTTGCTGGATCCCAGCTAGAGTGACCAAACTATGCATGGCAGTCAGTAAAGAATGTCATGCCTCAACATAAGTGATAAGCCATATCTTCACACTTAATGATGACACAAAATGGTGCAGTTAACCACACATTACTTCATAGTCAATTTACTGGCTGTGTTTCACATGTAACATCATCTCTGCCAAGTGAACTACTCTGCTGATCATGACTCCCTACATGGCTCTAGCACATTCAGTTTACTGAGAAGAAATTAGAGTCTAGTTAGACATGCCATCTCAAATCAACACCACGCATTTTACTTTGTAACTTGTACTTTTAATGCCTGCCTTCTTCAGATGTGAACTTGGCTGTTGCTTTGAGAGCCTTAAAATCATCATAGAGCCTTTCTCTGGCTTGGTATAAAATATGGGAACAAGTGGTAAAGTATGAAGGATTAATTTACCTTTGATGAAGTGGTTGATGTATAATACATCTTAAACAGCGTAACAAAATAGTCTAGTTAGTTAGTTAGTTAGTTACTAGGGTTTCCTCATTGGTGGATCAGAAGGATACGACCAGCCAATATGTAGAACATCATCATCATGTGCCTTGCCAAATGGTATAGGCAGTCATGTCTCTCAACAGGTATTGATCACTGGTGTTCTGGATCAACAGTATTGTCAATTAAATGGACAGATTGAATACTGATGATATTCCTCCATGCCACTGTCTTAGACCATCCAGCATTATTTCTGTTGGTATGCCTCTACTCTTCTACCATTAATCTTTCCAGTCATTATATTTTCCAATGCCTGTCTCCACATTATACGACCAACAAATACTGCTTGTCTCTTACTAACAGTTTTGTATAATGTTTTACCTTTATTAACATCTTCCAGGCTATTGTGGGTTACTTTGGCCATTCAAAGGTGTTTGCAACATTCTTCTCAAACACCTCATCATCATTGCCTTCAAACTCATGCTAATTTGTTCTGCTACATTCCGACATGTGTGGCTAGCACACTCACCTTCCAGCCTGGTGGCCATGTGTTCAAATCCACCTCAAGGCTGGGACATTTTAAAAAATGTGATCTGTGCGCCTGGTCAACCCAGCCTAAAATTGGTACTAAGAAATATTCTGGTAAATAAAGGCAGCTGGCGTGACACTGACCATCATTAATCTATTTGGAAATTGCTTGTACCTTATATCCAGTATACCTCAATGTGTGGAAAAGGTCTTTTTAATTTACTTTCATTCTAACATTCACTGAAAGTGACTTATTACACTAAAGACAGAGAAGAGATCTGGTGATAAAATACATCCTTGTCTTACTCCTTGTTTTATCTTATCATAATTATGCAATTTACTCCAGTAAATATTTATTTATTATTCTGAAACATTTCCCATCAGTATTAATATCCTCCATTATTTTGATATCGTGATCGTGTTTTATGTAATCAGATGCCTTGATGTAATCTGTCAAGTACACGTAACGTCTTTCTGGGCCTCAGCTGATCTCTCTATTCATGTTCAGAATGTATGTTGCATGATTTGTTTTTCCCCTTTCACAAATCCATCCTGTTCTTAACAAATTTCATTCTTTATTTTCCTTCTTGTTCTTCTCATTATAATCCTCAGTAGAAGTTTGGTCACATATCAAACAGTTTAGTTAATATTTCTATTATGAATTCTCCCAGTGCTTTTAATTCCTCTATCATGATTTCATTTGGTCCAGCCATTTTTCCTTTATCCATGTGCATCTTTACATCTTCATTTAGTATAGGTGGACCTTTTAAACCTCTTCTGTAATTCTTCTCTTTCACTATCATATAACTCACTTATATATTCATTCTTTCTTTATCACAGCATCTTCTTCCATTAATACTTTGCCTACCTTTGACATCCTGTGTTTAAACCGATTTTTCTGTTTGTCAAATCACTTATTTATCTAAGCATATTTTAAAAAGAATTTAACTCAATTTCATTGCACTGCTAGCTTAACCATTTTCTTTTACCGTTATCTCTTGCCTTAACATATTCCTGTTATTTTTACTTTGTTTTCTTTAGTCCACCAAGTTCAAGATTTCTTCTGTCATCTATGTTTTCTTAGCTCGTGTTGGTGTAATGGTTAGGATGTTATGCTAACGAACCTGGTTCGGATGAGTGTTGGATGTGACCTCTCAACATTTCCTATGGGAGGGAAAGACAGCCTCCTATTCATCTGTGCAATCAAGCATACCAAATGTAATGGTTCTAACACTGCAGGTTCCTTCTGAAGGACTTTTTGTGGGTCTTTGTTCTGGAAATATCAGATTATTGTTGGATGGATGGAAATTTCCAGAATTTCCCATTGTTCATTAATGCTGTGTATTTTAGTGTTTGGCCGCAATAGAAATGCTGACTGCAACTGCGCTGTTAATGTCTGAGCATGGCTGTAGGCTTGGGTTCATCACCTGTCAAAGTCAGGGAAAGACTGGCCTATTCCTCCTTATTCTCATTCCTATGAAATGTGATGATGCTTTCACATCATGGACCTATAGCAAGAAACTGCTTCATGACAAATTATTTGTTATTATAATTTTAGTTATTACAGTACATCTGTTTCTCACAATCACTTTGTAACATTCCTGAATTTCTGTATCTGAACTTAGAATATATTTTTTCAAGGCTAATATTCTTAACTCTGTTTATTTTTACTCAATCTTCCTTATGTCTGCTCATTTAGTGGGACATGATCACTGTTACAGTCAGCATCAGGCTGCATCATTGTCTTCACACATCAATGCATTTCTCAATTATTTAATAATATGTATATTGTTAATTTGATTGAATTTTTTTCTTATCAGGGCTTTTTCATGAGTACAGTCATCACTTATGATATTTATACCAGTCAAAATGTTTACTTTTGCCCATTCTATCAGTGCTTCTCCTTTTCTGTTTCTTATTCCAAAATCAATCTCACCATCCATATCCTCTATTTTCTCCTTTCCTACTTTTGCGCTGAAATCCCCAAGTATTATTTTGGCTTCTTTGCTTTGGTTTGAGAGATGGCGATTTCTATTTTCATCTTTGTATTGCTTCTTCACTACACTATGTAGAGCAGAATCAAAATAACATTGATCACTTGCTGAGGACATTGTTGGTTCTAAACGTTTCTGACAAAAGAATAAGTACATCTGAAATATTTTCTTACAATAGAGAGTAAGTATAAGTATTGTAAGTTTCAGATATTTTTGACAAAACATGGTAAGAAAATGTGATATGAATCCAAATGATGTTGGAAACCTGTATAAGTCAATCATATGTGCTTACATCAGCATCTCTGTCATCAGCATTAACATCAACTAACAGAGTGTTGACAGTTATGTTGCTAGTGATGTTGAAACTGTACAGGGTGTTGGTGATAGTTGGCGGGGTGTTGCGTACGACTGTGATCTCCACTGTTCCTGTTGTTTGTAGACCTCCTCCATCTGTAGCTAAAACTGTGAACTGAAAAAAAAAGAAGTAAAATAGTCAACAAGTATGCAGTTTGAAATATGTGCTTATTAAGAAAGGACTGAATCATTAACTGTTTTCTTCATGTTTAAGATCCATGTCAGATCTATGGAGGGATGGTATACCAGGGAGGTGGAGGAGAGGCATTCATGTCATAGATATATTCAAGATATGATAGATAATTTACACATGACAGCAGTGAATGCTGGCTGCAAAGAATCTTCAACACTGTCACTTGCAATGATGGTAGTCAAATATTCCCTGTCCAGTCCATCTCATGTATTATCCTCTATCTGAAATGGTTCTCTGCCTCTAGCAAGTCTGCCTTTCACCTTTTCTTCTGATGAGATTTTCAGCAGGTTATTAGGTCTTTTTATGTTCCCACAATATTTTATTTGTCAAATTTTGATCTCGACCTATGTAGCAAACATTTAGTACATCTACTTAAGTTTAATTTAGTTGATGGATCAACATCACGGCACACGGGTGTAACCCATAAGTGCTCCGTTCTACTCCCAACTCAAAGCTGAGTCTGGAGCAACTCACCTCAGTGCACAAACTCCATAGCACCAGCAAGGATCTTGAATTACTTTGGGTAGTTTTTAACTCAAAATTTTGCCCAAGCAGCGCCATTAGGCTATTCTTTTTCGATTTCCATCTGCCAAGAGATTTTTTATGTGCGCAACAATACACACGGGCATCCGATCTCACTACCCAGAGACCAAGGGATATTTTATTACTAGAAGCCCACGTGAAAAAATCCCGGTCCTCACTACATCTACTTTAGTCTACAGCAAGGTCTTCCACTTGTGCCTCATATCAATTGTTGTACAGTCAAAACTGTATTTGTGCTACCATTCTTAAAATACTATTTCTGTTTTGTCACTCCTGCACCAAACTTAGTGTCTTTCCGGTCTTACATTTTAAAAATATAAATACTCCCACCGCCTTGAAGTAAGTGTCACTATCGCATCCAAGGGACCTTTATAATATTCCGGTATGAAACTAAGGCCTATCCACGTCAATGTGGAAGGTCTAGTGGTTACACACACGCTTCACATGCCAGTGATCAGGGGTTTGTTTTCGGGTCCGGTCAAGGATATGCACTACTGACAAGCTCAAACGAGAGCGAAACTCAAGTCTAGTGCTTCCACATTGACGTGGATAGGCCTTAGGTTCATACCAGAATACGATCAGCATTGCCAGTAGTGGGTTGTGCTCAATATTTAAATCTCAAATCCCGAAACAACCAAATAAATCAACCTTTATAATACTCAGCAACTGTTATTAAAAATTTTTACTGATACGCTGGCATGATTACAGTTAAGCATCATTACAACTACCCACACCTACCTGGGTTATAACATTCATCATCATCATCACATGGTACATTCTCTAGAAAACTGTCCCAATAACAGCCGATATGAAGGCATCACATTTAGACAGGGCCTCCCACAGCCTCTGTGAGTCTCTGCAATGTCCTGAGTACGCCACCATTTAGATCATCCTATCTACCACTTTTCAAGCACCATGCACTCCATGAATTTCCAGACCATACCTTTTAATATAGTCAAAACATGAAGACTCCCTTACTGTGGATATATTTGAGAGTCAATTTCCCATTAAAGGTCAGCTTGGCCGAATGGATAAGTATGTGCAAAATTCATTCCAGTGCTACTAGAAGTAGTGTGTATGGACTACACTTGAATTCAAAGTGAGCCAGTAAAAAGAAAAAAACAATACTGTTTATTGTTTACCATATTCAATATTGAGCTGTATGTTTATTTTTATATTTTATTTCTGTCCAAGATATTCTCAGCATTTTATTCCACTTGTGATTTTCTGTACAAATCTTGTGTTAAGTGTCCACATGTCATAACTGTATACTCTCAGCAGCTGCAGCATTGTTTCTTGGCTTGTGCCTTGCTGTATGTCTTTCATCTGTATAACTGTGTGTGAAACAGGTTCTGGGCTTCTTGGTCTTGTTAAACAATGATCTGTTCATGAAACCCTCTACAACCATTTGAGAGAAGTTATTATTACAGTCATTCAAAATAAAGCTATGCTATTATTTCTTATCTCTGTTATTACATAACAAAAGTAATGCTGGCAGAAAGAGATGACTGCTAACATATGACAGAGACAATGATGCAGTGTATGTGAATAAACAAAACAGAATAATGTGACCATTTCAGGTAACATGTATTCAGAGCATGGAATGAATACATGTCTCCTAATAATTCTTCTCTATGGCTAGCTTGATGTTTCAGATTTTATAGGTATGCTTGCATGTGTCCAGAATTACGAGCATGTGTGTATGTAAACAAGTATCCTACTTACCCTATAAAGAGTTGAGTTAGTGGAGTCTAGTGTCAGAGGTCGCAATATGTTGATCATACCACTTGACATCACAAAGAAGTAATAATCTGCTAGCTGTGATCCCAGATTGCTGCCAAAGCTGAAAGTGATATTCTTGTAGGGACTCTGTTGAAATCAGTTATATGACATTGTTGACAACATGCATTCTATAGTTATGTAGTGCTGCAGCCTATGGAACACACGAATGATGGGAGAGACAAACAAATCAATGAGAAAGAAAGGAGAGTGCGAGGTCCATGGGGATGCTATCTCATTTATATAAACCGTTAAGCAGACACAACCATATTTAAAATATATTATTCATTCTCCCCCCTTTCTAAACAATAATATGCCAATGAAATTCAAGGTTTTGTTTCTTATAGCTAGTTTCTGTCAATTTTACTCCATAAAGTCATCATCTAATCAAAACCATACATTTCCCACAATAACATGTCAACAATAATTTAAAGCAAACTATTACAAGCATGAAAAGATATTCCGAAATTCAAGCCCTAAATTCCAGTGCTATATAAAAAATAAATATGGAGATGTGAGAATTCTGGCACATATGGCATGCCTACCTACATTCATATCTGTCTTGTGTGACAGGGAGACAGACAGAGATAGAATCAGACAGAGATAGAGACAGAGACAGACAGCGATAGAGACAGAGACAGACAGAGATAGAGACAGACAGAGATAATCAGACAGACAAAGAGATGGAGATGTAATCAAATCTTAAAATACAATACATACATACAAACATGTGTTGGTGTGTGTATCTGTATGTTTGTTTGCCTTATGTACATCTGTTTATATCTGTGTTTGAGTATGTATCTGTATTTCTTTTCCTATGTGTGTGTGTGTGTGTGTCTGTATGGTTATGTCTCTATCTGTGTGTGTGTGTGTGTGTGTGTGTGTACGTACGTGTGTGTCTGTGTACACTGTGCAATAAAAATTATTAATGATCTTACATAGAGATCGGCATCGCTGGCATTGACAGTGAGCACATTGCTGGCTACAGGTCTAATCTCCAGTATGCGGGCTGTGAACAGGCCATTGCCAGGGTACACAGGAGGGTTCAAATTATGGTTAACATTTATTGTAACCACACACTGAGTTTGTTTTGAGGGATTTCCTTGATCTGAAGCCAGAATTCTCAACTGAAAGAAGAAAAAAGAAACAATCACATTATTGACTGAAAGGAGACAGAGAAACAAACATGATTGATAGTAAGCCCATCTTTTAATGCAGAGACAGTTCAAGTACCACTTAACATTGGAAGTTAAGTATGGCAAATTTAAACGTTAATTATAACATTATGCTTGAGGACTAACTGGTTTAAAACTTCAATTATAATTTTTGTTTGAAATAAAATAAGTTGTATTTATTATAATTTGCTTTTAATAAACAAATTGGGGAGGGGGGGGGGAGAGGAGGGAGGAGAGAGAGAGATGGAAATAATCTTTACCTCCCTAACACTGATTGCATTTTGCTGATATGTTTAGGCTATCATCTATGACCTCAAATTGTTCTATTATAATAAGTATTTTTACCAAATGGTTGATGATAATACAAACACTTAGCACACAAACATTCTCCTGAGCTTGAAGCCAGCTGTAAATATGTATTGTTAATTCCATTCAACATGAGTTTGAAGATGTGGTAGTTTGGTGGTGAGTTCACTCACCTACAGCTCTGATGCCTTAGGTTGTAACCCCCTCAAGGCATACTTGGAGATAAATGGGTGCCAGGAAATGTTTTAAGAGGTAAACAGGCTGGTACAATATTGACCACATCAGCCATCAAATGCTGTTTGGTGCAGAAAATATGGACCTAGAATATTGGATATGTTCTCAATATGTCAAAATTGGGATACAGATGTTATCATAAGGACGTAGAATTATAACCCAAATATGTCAAAATGGCATGTATGGGAGTTCCATAATAACATGGGTAAAACAGTAAACAGATCCCTTGTCAGACCACGAAGTGTGTTGGGTATATGGTGCTAACCCCATATATTTGGACCAAGTGGGTGATGTGGTCAATCTCATGCCAACCACCTTTGCTTCCCAGCTTATCTATTGGTACCCACTTTAAGCTGGACTGATCTAGGATCCCAGGTCAATGACAAGGCCTCAGGGGATTTAAAGACAAGACCATCAAGCTGGTAGGCAAGCGTGCCAGCCACTGAGCTACCATGGCTCTCCAACTAATGTAGAAACGTAATTCAGTCATTTAGTCAATATTTTATTTTAAGTAAACGGTTAAAGAAAGCTCCATAGCAGATAGTATTTTAGTGTAGAGAAGTGCAGTGCTTTTCACTTCAAGTCACAACTGGATCAGGTGACCAATTCCCTTCCCTTTTCCTTCCAAGCATTGAGAAGACAGGTTTTCAATAACTGCTACTGAGTGAGTGCGTGGCGCGACACTGTGAGCTGTGAATTTCGCGTGGAATGCTTTTGCATCTGTCCGCGGTTGTTTTTCACGTGAACTGCATGTTCGGAACGATGACAGCCGGCTGTTGCTGGATTGACTGGTTTGCCTTTTTGGTTCATAGGTGCATTTTTCAGGAGACTCTTGGGAGTCGTCGCTGTAGCTACGGAATTCGTGCTTTGTACGGCGCTTTCGGTGGGTCGCCCTGAAGAAAGAGACCGAGCCATATAGGATATAACCTCAGTCAATGAAGTCTTTCTGGTGACTGCCGTTTTCATCAACGATGAACTGTATTTTTCGTGGAGGACTTCTGTGTTGGCATTCTGGCGGCGGCATTATGCACAGAGTACCTGTGCGGGCTGTTGGATTGCAGAGACTCCTGTCTATTCCATTGTTCACATGGGGCACTGAGGGGCATTTTGTGATATTTACTGGCACAGGAACGGAGCAATATGGGGACGACCCGTTGCCGTGAAGTTGGAATCGCGACTAACTAACCAACCAACCAGTGCATGGAAGCAACTCCATGAGGCCAGTTAACTTTGTCACAGAAACCACATGTCAAATTATAATCACATGTTCAATCATTGCAAATACCCACTGTAAGAAGAAATAATCGTTGCAATATATTCTACTGTTGCTGGTGTCTGCCAAGAGCATTTCACCAGATTGAAGATTGCAAGCTGCCAACACAGGTAGGTGTCATGTAGTGTACAGGCTAGAATTTTATTTCACCTTTGATAGGTAGATTTACCAGCAGAAAATTAGCAGGACTTGCAGGCCCTTGTGAAGCAAGTTAATATGTGCAGTGAAGAACATGGATTAGATATCATTAGTGAAAAGTTAAAACTATTATAATTAGCAATGGAAAAGAGACACCAATAATGAAAAGCACAGTAAACTCAGAAATACTGGAATAAAAAACTCTTATCTCTTGTCTCTTATCTTGAATGTGTATTAGCAGATAAGGGCATAAGTAAAATAGAGATAAAAAGAGAATAGGACTGGCTAAAAATATTTTCAACAAAATGAAAAAAATATTCACCTTTAAAGTGATAAATAACAATAAAAATGAGAACTGACTGTCAAATGTTACATATATTCAACACTGCTATATCCCCCAAAACCTGTGCAATGATCAAGCAACTGGAAAGTTTAATTGAAGCCATGGAGATGTGAATATAAAGAAGAATGGGCTGTGTTTCTTCAAAACAAAAAGAATGAAATACAGTTTCTAGAGAGGCTGGGAATGAAAAAAGAATTGACAAAAGACATTTTTAAAAAAAGAGTTATAATATTTTGGCTACATTAAAAGACATAGCACTCAGGTAAAAACCATACTGGAGGAAAAGTTTAATACGGGCAAGAGGTAAACAGCAACACATGTGGGAAGATAACATCAAGAGATGGACACAGCAGTCTGTCAGAGTGTACAATATGTGTAAATAGACTGGCAATACTGCAGCCAACCTTTAGTATGGAGATGGGACTTCACTGACTGAGATCAGTGATGAGAGACTTGTGTCCCTTAATGTGAGCAGTTTCCTAATCACTCAGCCATGTGCCTACCATACATGTTATCAAGCTTTTTTTGTTAATGAAATCACTGCTGTCAAATTGTGAGGTGAACACCTGTACCTGATATCTGGAAACACTGCTGGAGGCAAGGCTAGCAACAACAACAATGTTGTTCTGTGAGTCCAGGGCAAAGAGACTGGTAGCTGTGTCATCCCCAATCAGCTGCACTGTAACATTTCCGTATCTCTGAAATATAAGTATACAAATGTGAATTGTTAAATCAAAATAACAAAGGCAGCTTGTTAGCAAAATCATGCTTCTCCTACATGTAAATATACATGTAATACTTACGAAGGCTATCTTCCATACTACACCAACCTTGTACCTGGATAGCTCCCACACAAAAATAAATGTTTTAACATTTTGGAAGACAAGTAGGGAGCAACTACAATAGCACACCCACCTTCTACCCTGACAGCTCTCATATAAACAGTTAACATTTAGGAAGACAAGAGTGGGGATCTCACGCATGTCTCATTATGGTTTCTTACATATCTTAAATGTTTACACATTACAGAAAACAAGGTGGAGGAATCTCTGATTAACACAGCCACATTCTATCATGGTGGTTTCATCTCCTAAGAAGCATTTCATTGGCTTTGGCTTGGCAGATCAAGACAATGTGCGTGTCTATACACACACAATGCCTTAATCTGCCTAACCAAAGCTAGTGAAATGCTTCACAGGAGATGGAACCACCATGATAGAATGTGCATAAGACAACATTGTTACAACATACATAACTATGTATCTCTACACCCCAAGTGAAAGAAGAAAACCTATGAAAAGTAATAATTATCGTAAAGAGACTTGCCGACTGGCATAGGTGATCATGCTTCAAATCTTGCAATCTAAAGCAACATGTATCAATTCATTCTCTAGCACCCTTCCTTGCCATGACAAAAGGATGTCAAGAACCATCTCTTGTTGTCTTCCATCTCTCTTTCCACAAATCTGACCAGCTGTCTGATTTTATCTTCTCATATTGTGGTCAAAAAATTATGACTGCACTTTCTGATGTTTGTGATAAATTGTCTTTATATATTAACCTTTTTCAAAATATTTAGCTGACATATTTTAACAGCCCAAGGAATCTATCAATTTCTTAAATGATAGTAAGAGAAAGGAGCCTGTTACATGCTTATAGGGAATGCTAATTCCATATATGTACAGACCCATCAGCACTGGATGGGTGATGTGGTCAATGTCTTGCCAGCTGACATGAGTATCATTTATCTAGATAACCATCAACAATATAACCATCAACAATATAACCATGAACAAGTCTACAAAGGGCTTATCATGAGTTGGTTGTGGACCTAAGCTCCACTAGGAGATGACAGGTAAAAGAAGACAAATATCAAGACAAGTATAGATATATGTTATCGTAAAGTCTGAGTATTCAGAAAGTTTGCTAGAAATTAAATGGGGAAGTCACATTATTTTGACTTATCACAAAAAGAAATAAAATAGTGTCTTTTTTTAACAGCTAGCAAGATGATATATAGAAATAGATACAGAAGGCAATAAAAGAATAGAAACTAGGCAATGTGGAGTCATGGTGTAACAGTGAGGGAATTTAGGTTAGGAGTAAAGAGTTAAGGAATGCTGCGCATTCCTTGACTAGGGGGAAAACCATAGTGAACGTGTGTGCACGAATGAAGAAGGGTATCTAGGTAAACACACACGTCACTTGGGGCCAGCGAGAAGAGATGTCAACACCACCGAGAAGGGAGTCTCCATCATATGTGCTGAGATGGAATGATTCATCAATAAAATACCTTTCTAACAACGCGAAGACTGACTTGTGTGGTGCTATACGATCACGTCCATAACCTGTGTGTAGCTCTGTAACACAGGTTGATTTGGTGCCGTGAAATTATCAAACATGGGAGGTCGCGGAGAGAGAGTACAGCCATAGAAGATGGTTATGTCTGACGTGTCTGGAGAGGTAATTATGGTGAAACAAAACAGATGAAAGCCGACTGTTGGTAGCTGTTCTGGGTTTTCACTAGATTCCTGATTAAGAAGGAGAACCAATTTCAAGGTCAGCGCTAAAGAAAAGGTTTGATTGATACTTATTTTTTTGAAAGACTGATGTTATTGCATAATTATGAAATTAACTGGAGAATTGACCAACGCAAAATGCTATATTGAGATCAAGTAATGCTGTTCTGCATCAAAAATCAGTACAAATTATGAGTTTTAACCCGTGGGATTATTGAAGGTGAACTAAAGGTTATGGTACAAATTCCATAATTATGAAATCAAGGTCTGCAATACTTTATACAGTCACTTCAAGTAAAGGAAGGCATAAATGAAACTTGTCTCAACTCGGGGTTGGAATAAAGTAATTTTAAACTGACCATGGCGAGAGTTCCACATGAAAATAAGAGACTGGATAGCGTCAGCTTTAAGTCCAATTGTTGTTGACTGGATTACGTTTGATATATATGAAAATCACAGATTGCTGCTGGAAACTGAGTTTTTTTTGCTGAAGTCGTGAGCAATTGTCGCTTGCGTGAAGGTGACCTTATTTGAAGGGAATCTACAGTAATCGAGCAGGTAATCAAAGTCTTGTTGCGAGCCTGAATTCGACTTCGATTAAATTATTAAGGAAAGAAATCCAGAGGCTCTTCGTTGTTCTGATCATTTTAACGAGCTTGATTAGAGTCCTTTTTTTATGTGGTGTAGGTAATTCGGAATCAGGAGGTCATTTAAATTCTTGTGTCAGAATTCAGGGTTGAAACAGGAATATTTCTTCGTCAGGATCTTCGATTGGAGGATTTAGTTAAGATAATTAGATAATATTAGAGTAATTAACAGATTATGTATTGTTGCTGGGTTTGAAATCAATATTGTTGAAATATTTGTATATTGCTTGATAATTATAAATTTTAGGATGGAATCCCAAGATTTTTCACAGGTACTCACTGGAGTTGGCGGGGCAATATCAAGGTTGGATGCGGTGTTAAGACAACAGAATATAAGCACTGATGTTGAAAGATTTAGTGGTCAAGCAAATCAGTTTAAGAAATGGATTATTTCCATTGAAAAACATGCATATTTAGTAAATGCTACAGATGGAGAGAAAAAGAACTTGGCATACAGAACAAGTACAAGTCCAGTTTCTGACCATATTAGAAGAAAGTTAGAAGCAGCAGGAGGTGAAACCTGGGAAGAATTTAAAGATGATCTCGCAAGAAAATATGCTGAAATTACTGATCCACAACACGCATTCTCAGTATTGCGACAGACTAGACAAAACAGCACAGAAAGTGTTCAGCTATACAGTGACAGGTTAATCAACTTAGCTGAAGAGTCTTTCTTAGGACAGAATGTACGAGCAGAAGAAGTGGAACGGATGTTGGTGGGGATTTTTGTTGATGGGATTAGGTCAGATGGATTGAAATTTAAATTATTAAGAGAGAATCCTGCAAGATTGTCACAAGCGGTAGATATCGCTATACAAGAGGAAAGCTTGAGGAGGAGGTTTAGGCTAAGGGTAGGACGAGAGTTAGGTAGTAGTTCGGAAGATAGAATTGAAGAACCTATGGAAATAGGACAGTATAGACATGAATGGAGAGGAAGACGAGGAGAAATACAGATGGTGCAAAGAAACGAGAATGTATATAATCAAGATAGAAGAGGACAAGTGAGAAATACTGTAAGAAACATGGAAGGTAACACAAATAACTCGAATGTGGTTTGTTGGGGATGTCACCAACGTGGGCACATTTTTCGCTTTTGTGGTAACAGAAGTGGCCCATCGATTACGCAAAATAGTAGAGGTGTTCAGACGAGTATACAGAATAGAATGGCAAATGGCAGACCAGCAAATTGGAATTCTGGAGAAATACAGAGAAATTTTAGAAGGTCAGGAAATCAGGGAAATTGGCATCCCGCTTACTGAATAGGATCGGCAGTAGGAGGGAAGATAGTAAGATCCAAAAAGGGCATCAATATATTAAAAACCCAAAGGATGAGTATAATAGAACGTTGAGAAATAAAAAACAAGCCGAGGTAAAGCAATTGTCATTAAATATGGTAGATCCTAGCTCATGTATAGTACAGATAGGAAAATATAAAGTTAGAACATTAGTTGATTCGGGAGCACAAGTTAGCGTGATTAAAGAGGCATTTTTATATCGAATGTTAAAAAATTGTAAAATATTTAGAATTCAGGAGAATCTTCATTCGGTAACGGGACAAAAATTAGAAGTGTTAGGACAAACGATGATAAATTTGAAATTAGGAGGGATAAATGTTAGGCATATGTTCCATGTGGTTAAAGATTTAAATAGAAATATGATATTGGGACGAGATTTTTTATTGAAAAATGGGGTGAGACTTTTATTTGATTTGCATAAATTAAAATTCCAAGATGTTTACGTAGATCTAGAGGAAGATATGCATGTGTCGACACTAGTTAGAGTCAAAACAACCATGAATTTAAAACCACAGTCAGTTAATTTGATACAAGCAAGACTGAAGAGAAATCCGTATTATGTAGCAGGAAACATAGTCAGAATCACAGAATTGCAAAATGAAATAATTGATGAGCCAGGTTTAGAAGTTCCGGATGGAATAATAGAATTAGATAAAAGTTTAACATTTCCAGTAATGGTTATTAATAACACAGGTAGAGAAATTAAATTATACAGAGGATGTGTAATAGCTAAGCTAGAACATGACAGCGTTAGTGACATATTGGCAACAGATAGAGTAAATATGGTAGGAATAAGTTATTCAGAAACCTCTAATGAAAGAAGTAATAATAGACGCGGATACAGAAGGAAAGGGAACGTAAGAATGGATGAATTGATCCATCCATTTAGAAGAAATACAGCACAAATACATTCACTAGACAAAGTAACAAGAGAAAAAGAATTGTTAGCACAATTAAAAACTTCGCCAGAAAACAAGGAAGTGTTAGAACAACTTATAAAGCAAAATCAAGATGTGTTTGCGATAAATGATTTAGAATTGGGTAAGACACAAACAGTTACGATGGAAATAGACACGGGAGATCATCCACCAATTAGTTTAAAACCATACAGAACTCCATTAAGAAATAGAGAAGTAGTAGAAAAGGCAATAGAAGATATGTTGAAAGCAGGCATAATAACAAGATCAAAATCAGAATGGTCATCTCCGGTGGTAATTGTGGCCAAGTCTGATGGTTCGAACAGGTTCTGTTGTGACTACAGGGCGTTAAATAAAATTACTAAGAATGTAGCGTACCCACTGCCAGTAATTGATGATATTTTGGGGCTGCTTAATGGTTCTACATATTTCACAACACTAGACGCTAGGTCAGGATTTTGGTGTATACCGATGTCGAAGGATGCTCAAAATAAAAGTGCCTTTTGTACTCATATGGGTTCGTACGAATTTTTACGTATGCCATTCGGTCTCAAAAATGCACCGTCTCACTATATGTTCTTAATGAATGAAGTACTAGACGGTATGCAAAGTTTTGCCCTAGCATATATTGATGACGTATTGATTTTTACGAAAGGAGATGTAGAGAATCATTTAAAACATGTTAGACTAGTATTTGACAGATTAAGAAGGCATGACGTTAAATTAAAGCTTAGTAAGTGCCAGTTTTTAAAGACAGAAACAAAATATTTAGGCTATATAATAAATAGGGAAGGTATTAAACCAGACATGGAAAAAATAAAAGTTATTAAAGAGTTACCTCCTCCCACTAACGTTAAGGAAGTGAGGGCTTTTATAGGAACGTGTGCATATTATCGACGGTTTGTACCAGCCTTTTCTAGGATAGCAATACCTATTACGAATTTAACGGGAAAATACGCTAGATTTAAGTGGGATGATGAGTGTCAAAAAGCGTTTGAACTTTTAAAAGATAGCTTAACGGTGGTACCATTATTAACACATCCAGACCTGAATAAACAGCTAATACTATACACAGATGCTTCAGATAACGCAATAGGAGCATGTTTGGTTCAACCATATGAAGGAGAAGAATCTGGAATACCAGGGGTTAAAAATGAAAGACCAATCTATTTCTTGTCGCATAAACTCAGCAAAACTCAACGCAAATGGCCGATTATTGAGAAAGAAGCATATGCTATACACTACGCGCTGCAAAAATTAAATTATTATTTACATAACGCCAATTTCATTATTAGAACTGACCACATGCCATTAAAGTCGATATTAGAAGCACCAATACAAAATAGGAAAATACAAACGTGGGCATTGAATTTACAAGGGTACAATGCTAAGGTTGAATATGTGTCAGGGAAACATAATACGTGCGCCGATCTTTTGTCTAGAATCCCGTACCCACAGTCATCAGGAAACACGGAAGATGAAGTTGAACCAGAGGTAGATGATCGAAACTGGCAAGTAAATATATTAGATTCTGCCATAATAAATAGGGAAGAATTTGAGAGTTTTCCATCGGAGCAAGAATCGGAAGCTAGAACAGAAGACCCACATTTAGAACAGTTTGATATGAAAACAGAACAAGAATTAGATCCGAAAGTAGTACAGATAAAAAAGAAATTGAAAGAAACAGGGGAAAATAGTTTTAAAAGAAAGTTTGTAGAGTTACAAGAAGACAATCAATTATATTATATCAGTGAAAAAGGTGAAGGAGTAAGAAAATATATTCCAAAACATTTAGAACAAGAAGTCTTAAAGGCATACCACGATAATAATGGTCATTTTGGACGAGATAAATTAGTGAAGGCTATTGGCAGTAAATATTATTGGCCGAATTTATTCAAAAGCGTATATGAATATGTGGAAGCATGTGAAAAGTGTAGGTTAAGAAACATGAAGATAATTAAATGTCCTTTACAAGATACCGATATTCCTCAATTTCCAATGCAGAAAGTAAGTTTGGATATTTCAGGTCCTCATCCAAAAACATTATCGGGAAATGTATACTTACTACATATAGTTGATTCATATAGTCTTTGGCCAGAAGTATATCCAATTCCAGACAAGAGTGCTGATTCAGTTATAAATATGCTTTTACAAGAATTTATACCAAGGTTTGGATGTCCACAAATAATACTTACAGACAATGGGAAAGAGTTTGTAAATAAAAAGTTTGAGAAATTGGTAAAAGATTGGAATATAAAACACATTAGGACTTCATATTACAGACCAACTTCTAACGCTAAAAATGAGAGACAACATAGAACACTATACAATATTCTAGCGAAAAATGTAGAAGAACACGATATGGATTGGGATCTTTATTTGGGGATAGCATTAGCGGCGATACGTACACACGAAAATGAAGGAACAGGTTTCTCACCATTTTACTTAGTACATGGAAGAGAACCAATATTGCCAATTGATAATTTATTAAAGCCTAGGAGAAAATATCTGGGGGAAGATTTTCAAGAAACAAGGTTGCAAGAGATGCATAAAGCACATGTACGTTTAAGAAACAATGTAATTAAGGCTAGAGAAAGACAGAAGAAATACGCAAATAAAAATGCACACTTACAAGAGTTTAACGTAGGTGATAGGGTATATTATAAAAAACATAGAAAAAACTCTAAGTTTGATGCTCATTGGGTCCCGGGATACTATATTTTAGAAAAAAAAGGTCCAGTGTCGTATACTATTAAGAATCAAATTTCAGGGCATGTTGCACGTTCACATGTAGAACACTTAAGGCGGGATAATGAAGAAAGGGATGCAGAGAATAATAATAATAATTATTGTTCCGAAGAAATATTGTCGGGTGGACAGATTGTCAGACAATCGGGTTATCCAATGCCTATGGAGAATGGAAAACAAGTAACAACAGCATCTAATACAGCTGAACAAGAAGAAACGATACCAAAAACAGTAATGACAGAGGAAAATAACGTGTATGACGATTATATGAGTGAAGAGTCAGTTAAGGAAAATATTGAACCTCCATTTATGAATACAAGACAAGCAGTAAAAAGAAAGTTGGATAGACAGAAAGAAAAAGAAATTAAGAGGCAAAGGAAACTTAGAGCGAATTCTTCGAGTGAGGAAGAGATGCCACTATTTGAAAATTTGTTGAGACGGCAAGACAGAAAAATTAGATTGGATGTAGAAAGGAAGAGATTAGCGGTTGCTAGTAATGGATATACAGATGGGGAACAAGAGATGGATGAAAAGTCAGAAACTGATGAAGAAGATGATATGAAAGAAGATAGCTCTCCTCGAGAGGATAGCGACATTGATGTAGATATTGCAATTATAGAAAAAAATTTGAGGTTATTAAAGAAATGGAGAAGTGATAGATGAATAGAGTGATACAAGGTTCTGCAGATGGCAGATAGAAGAAGAAGTTAGACACGATAAATTTGTGTTTACAAAGGTACTTGATGGAGTTTTTCTAAAGCGGAAAATTATTATTGTGTATTGAGAATATGGTCTTGAAATTTATAATGTATGTGTACATTGATTAATGTGGGGGGATAAATATGATGAGGGGATTGAAATGTTTTGCTCAATTGTTGGGACTTCAATTGTGTTTTATGAAATGTGTAAAATAACTTAACTTAGATGGTTATTTTTACGATGTTTTGGGTTGATTGAGTTACCTTAAGGGTGTTTAAAATGATTATTACTTTGAAGTTCAGTTAAAAGATGTGGGGTATGCAATGTATATACAAGGTTTATAATAGGAGCTGGGTTGAACAGCGTTTAATGGGAGAATATGGGGGGAATGCCAGGTTGAAATTTGGCATTTAAATAACTGCATATTGGAAGAAGAAGACTGTACTTAACAGTATAATAATAGTTAGGAAGTTTTTTTGTTGTTGAAGGAATGGTAAACGGGAAATTGATGATCTGAATAATACAAAGGCTAGCAGTTTTGGATTAACATATTTTTTTGATAATAACAATTATTATTGACGGAAACTGAAGATAAATTTTGAAACTTTATTTTTTGATAAAGTTTTGAGAATGTATGGGAAGAGAAAGGTGATTACTTCTTACTTTCTTACTTTTTCCTTACTTTTATTAATTTCAGGTGCGCACCTACACAAGTCTAATCTAGCTATTTTTTTTCTGTCTATCCTAGAATACTGAGAGTGTGAGAATGTGAATAAGGGGGGAATTAAAGGATAAAGGGAATATCTTCAGTTTTGTCAATCATAATTTAGATGGACATTTTAAAGTTAAAAGCGGTTCGCTTATGGAGACTTTTGTATTGTAAGGAATTTTATGGAGAGTTTTGTAGAAAGTTTTATAGAGAACTTTATGACGAGTTTTGTAGGGAGTTTCGATATTATTGTCTCTAGTTAGCAATTGGCTATGAGGAGATAGGAGAATTGACTTAGGAAATATATGGAATTGTTGTTATTGTAGAATAGAGATGTAAAGTTAACTAATTAAAGGTTGGGGTTGAGATTTTTTCAAGGAAAAATTCTCTTTGAAGAAGGGGAGGTATTGTAACAGTGAGGGATTGAGGTTAGGAGTAAAGAGTTAAGGAATGCTGCGCATTCCTTGACTAGGGGGAAAACCATAGTGAACGTGTGTGCACGAATGAAGAAGGGTATCTAGGTAAACACACACGTCACTTGGGGCCAGCGAGAAGAGATGTCAACACCACCGAGAAGGGAGTCTCCATCATATGTGCTGAGATGGAATGATTCATCAATAAAATACCTTTCTAACAACGCGAAGACTGACTTGTGTGGTGCTATACGATCACGTCCATAACCTGTGTGTAGCTCTGTAACAATGGCACAGTAAGTCAGGTAACTCTATTTACATGTAATTACAGCACATTAGGCTAATGGTATTAGATCTAGATCAGTGACCAAATAAATGGAGGACAAAATATAACAAATGTTCAGTACAACCAGCTATCTTTACTACCACAAAGTAATTTCAGGTACCTATTTGATGTGACAATTCTGGAGGCAAGGTGGTAGGAAAATGTCTTGAGAATTGTAACACAGGCTGCTGTCATGGTGTGCCAGTACACTAACCACTACATCACTATGGCTACTAGGTATGATCATGTATCATCAAATGGCCGGACAACCAGGCCAAGAGTAATGGAAGAACATCATTGCTGGTACTTAAGTATAGCACTTACAGAAAAAAACTTTTAAATCCACCTGCATTTAACTCTTTCAGTCCTTGACAGCTATATTAAATTCTTTGCTCCAGTTATTATTTTAACCCCCTTTGTCCCAGTTAGTTGTACTTTTTGACCCAGATGTTCATTGCTTTAAAGTAACCGCTAGCAGGATCAGAAAATACAGAGAAAAGCATATTTTGTGTGGAGTAACCCATGAATCCATGGGACATGCTTGACACAAGATGAGCTCATGATGACCACTGTACAATACAACAACACCTACATTGTTAGCTCCATCAGCGTCACTGACAGTTAACGGGAATAGTCTGTGTACTGATTGCTGTATTGTCATTTACTGTTGTGGCTGGAGGACAGTTGCTGAACTGTGGAGAGGCTGTATTTCTGATAACATTCACTGTTACTCTGGCTGTAATAGCATTGGTCAACTGTGGTATTCCCAAGTCTCTCAGGCCCATGGTCCACTATAAGAGTCAACAGAAATGACAAACAAATTAAAACTAACAACTAAAAGACAAAATCTTTTCTTCCAGTAATACTGTTACCAATTATTATAGACTATTTCATATATTTCGCTACAAATAACTCGTATATACACATGATGCATCTTATGGAAATGATTATATATACCATTACAGCTAACCTTCATTGTAAAGTTGACACTTGATTAACTGAATTTAACATATAACAACACTCCAAGGACACATCATAAACACAATCATAACAACATTCCAAGGACATACAATATACACAATCTTACAGATTACTGTTTTACGCAGAGGGCCGAAATTATAATGTTATATGATTAGCAACAATACAAATTTCATCATTATAATGGAGATCAATGTGTGTTGCAAACTGATAACTATAATGTAAGAACTGCATTGTATGCAAATATGTGGACATAAGTTGATATTAATTAATCTCACAGTCAAGTCAAGCAATTCATTGATGACTCGTAGCAGAGAAGCAAAGACATAAGTTTATTTTGAAATTGTGACAACAGCTACAGAAGTTAAACCCTTAATCGTTGATCTGCTTAGATATTCATGTGTATTATGACATGACATATGAACATGTTATCTGGAAGGAGTTAATGTATCCTCACACATAACTACAATAGTAAATGTCAACCACGGATGAGATAACACATTCTCATACATTATAACAAACATAAGATGTTAGCTGTGAATGAGTAAATACACTGATACTCTATAATAAAAATAAGATGCAAGACATGAATGAGTTAAAATACTTTGATCCTCTAACAAAAATAAGAAATTAGCCATGAATGAATGAACATACTCTCATACACCGTAACAAAATAAGATGTTAGCCATGAATCAATTAACATACTTTCATACACTGTAACAAAATAAGATGTTAGCCATGAATCAGTTAACAAGAGTGCTGATGAGAGTTAGCATACCCGTAAACACTTACAATAGTGGATGTTAGCCAGGAACAAAGGTTTGTTTAATTGGTTGCCCTGTTCAAGCTTTCCATTGGCACCTTGCCGTCTTGACAGACGATAGTTTGTGCTTTAAAAAGGCATAATAACTTTTAACTATGGCGGTAGCGAGTGTGACTGATAAGGCCAATTTGCGCTGTAAATGTCCGTTCACAGTGGGTGCATGTGAACACGTGGTCATTTCCACCATCATGCACCATCTTACGTCTCAAACGCTTGGTGTGTGACTTTTCTGCAATAATTTTCTCCTTTGACTTTATTCCATTTCTGATATTTGCCCTCCATGCAACACGTTCAGCGGCGACTTGCTCCCAATGTGCATTATCAATGCCTGTATCAATCATGTCCCGCTTACACACATCTTTGTATCGTAGTAGAGGCCGACCCTGAGATCTCTTACCCATCTGTAATTCACCAAAAAAGATATCCTTTGGTATTCTACCATCATCCATCCTCCTAAGATGTCCTATCCATCTAAGTCTACGAAGACTGAGCATGGAATAAACTGTCACACAACCTGATCTTTCCAATACTTCAGTATTTGTGATTTTGTCTTGCCACTTAATACCAAGAATTCTTCGCAGACACCGCATATGAAAGCTGTTTAAATTGTTCTCTTGGTGTGAGTAAGTTGTCCAGGTTTCACTGCCATAGAGAAGAGTACTAAGGACACAGGCTTGATAGACAAGGACTTTTGTTTTGGCAGTAAGCTTCCTGTTCTCCCAGACTCTTTTTCTTAACCTGTTCATTGTTGTTGCTGCCTTACCAATCCGGATGTTGATTTCCTGATCTAGGGATAATTTGCTATTTACCACTGATCCTAGATATGTAAAATGGTCTACTATCTCTAGTTCGGCGTCGTCAATAAAGATTGATGGTACCTCATGTGCACCTTGTGACATAATCTGTGTCTTCTTTTTGCTAATTGTTAAACCAAATTCAGAACAAGCATTGGAGAATGCAGATAGTAGACATTGCAATTCTTCCTCAGAGTGGGTCGTAATCGCAGCATCATCTGCAAAAAGCAACTCTCTGATCAGTACCCTCCTAATTATGGTCTTAGCCTTCAATCTCTGAGCATTGTAGAGGCCGCCATCTGAGCGTGAGTGAATGTATATACCACCATCCTGATCACGAAATGCATATTTCAGTAGAAGTGAAAAGTATATTCCAAAGAGGGTGGGAGCTAGTACACAACCTTGCTTAACTCCACTCTTGATTTCAAATTCTTCAGAAGTTGCACCATCAAACTTGATTATACCCTTCATGCCTGTGTGGAACGATTCCACAATGGACAGAAGAGTTGGTGGGCAGCCAATCTTCTTTAGTGCCTTGAACAGACCCTCACGACTGACCAAATCAAATGCCTTTGTGAGGTCGATGAAGGCAATAAACAGTGGTTGATTCTGTTCACGGCATTTTTCTTGCATTTGTCGCAATGAGAATATCATATCAGTGGTAGACCGGTTCTGTCGAAAGCCACACTGTGATTCGGGGTAGACTTGATCTCCTAGGACTTGAAGTCTGCGCAGAACAATTCTGGCAAATACTTTTCCAACAATACACAGAAGTGAGATACCCCTATAGTTGTTGCAGTCGCTCCGATCGCCCTTGTTCTTGTACAGTGTTATGATGCTTGAATCTTTGAAATCCTGTGGGACTTGTCCTTCACGCCAGCATAGCTCTATTAGCTGGTGGATCTGTATAGTGAGTGTGTCTTGCCCACTCCTGATAACCTCTATTGGAATCCCATCCTTACCTGGAGCCTTGCCAGATGCAAGTTCATTTATAGCACACTTAACTTCTGTTATGGTGGGAAGTGTGTCCAGGTGGTCAAGAGTTGGTAGAGCCTCTATGGCGTTGAGGGCATCATCCGCTAGTTTGGTCTCACTTGAGTAAAGCTCCAAATAGTGCTCTACCCATCTGTCCATCTGCTGTTTCTTATCAGTGATGACTTCTCCAGTCAAGGTTTTCAATGGTGCACTTCTTTTGATCACTGGACCACAAGCTTTCTTTATTCCTTCATACATGCTTCTTATGTCTCCCTTATCACTTGCGATTTGAATGGACTCACATAACTTGATCCAATAATCATTTGCACACTGCCTGGCAGCCTTTTGCACATCCTTCCTAGCTTGCCTTAGCTCACTCAGAGTGTTACGCGTTGGTCTTTCCTTGTTTCTTAAGAGAGCTTTCTTCTTCTTATCAATCAGGGGCTGCAGAGTCTCGCTGTTGGCCGCAAACCAGTCCTGCCTCTTATGATCCACAGTGCCGTAAACCCCTACGGCAGTTTTATAGAGAGTTTCCTTAATTTGACCCCACTTTTCATTTACTGTACAATTTTCTGGTGTATCAGTGAAAGCATCTTCAAGTTGCTGTTGAAACTGAAAGCACTTTTCAGGATCATGAGTGTTAATAATATTAATCCTGTGGCTAGATTTGTGTTTAGCTGTGTAGATTCTCTTTGGTCTCAGTCTAACCCTTGCAACAACCAAAGAATGATCCGTATCACAGTCAGCACTGTGGTAACTACGAGTCAATGATATATGGTTCAGATGTTGTCTCCGTGTGATGATGAAGTCCAGCTGGTGCCAATGACCGGATCTTGGATGTTTCCATGTGACCTTATGCATCTCTTTTGTTTTAAAAAAAGAGTTTGTAATACATAGGTCATTACTGGTGCAATGCTCCAGCAGCCTTTGCCCATTTTCATTCATGCGACCGATGTTGTATTTTCCAAGGCACACTGGCCATGAACTTGAGTCCTTGCCCACACGAGCATTGAAATCACCGAGCATATAAATGTAGTCAGATTTTGGAACTGCCTTGATCACGGAGTCTAACTCCTCATAGAACAAATCCTTCACATCATCAGAGGAATCGAGTGTCGGTGCATATGCAGTAATAATGGTGGCAAACCCAAAAGAGGTTGCCAAGCGCAGGGATAATAGTCTTTCATTTCCTCCTGCTGGAATTTCAATCATTCCCAGTAGCGAATTCTTCACTGCAAAGCCCACACCGTGTTGCCTTTTTTCTGCCTGCCCTCTACCCTTCCAGAAAAAGGTGTAGTTGTTTTCCCTGAGTGACCCTTCCTCAGCGAGGCGAGTCTCCTGCAGGCCAGCAATATCAATGTTAAGACGATTGAGTTCGGCATCAATCACAGCCGTTTTTCTCACATCGTCAATATTGGTCAAGTCAGTGGAAAATCCTGGACACATGGTTCTCACGTTCCAGGTTGCAAGCCGTAGCTTGAGGTTTCTATTTTTATTTTTGTTTGTACCTGGTGCATTGGTTTTACAGCCTGCGATTCAAGCTTTAGAAAGATTATAATTGGGGTGGTCAGTTAGTTGCTGCTTCCTGGTGTGTTGCTTTCATTGGTGAGAGTTGTGATTAGCCGGTGAACATCATGCACTCAATAACTAGTCCATAGAAGGACCCACCAGAGTCTTGTCATTATCTTCTAGCAGTTGTGTCATATTTTGTTAGGTTATTACTTGAGTTCTGCTTAACTGTTTTGTCTGACAAGTCTTGTATTTCTTTTCCACTGTTAACATGTAGTGGTAAAGTTATTGTCAATTCTTTATTTTTGTTTCGGAAATATCTCATAAGGTTTCTCCTTCTTCCTTAGACTTTTGGCAGTTTATCAGAAAGTGGTTTATTTTATTTAGTTCCAAGCATTCTGTGCACATTGTTCTTCCTATCTGAATACAGCTTTTCCCAGCCTGTTTCCACATTTGTTTGTTTGTTGGTATTTTGATATTTTCCCTTGTTTGTGTTTTTTTCCATTTGGTTCTATCTATTACTAACAGGAATGTTGTTCGGCTTTTCTTGCTTTCTATCCAGTTTCGTCTCCATTTTCCAAGTGGAAAATATATATATATATATATATATATATATATATATATATATATATATATATATATATATATATATATATATATATATATATATATATATTCTTAAACTTGACTTTTTTAAATTTGTGTTTTACTGAACCTTACTTCTATTTAATTTTTACTTCGATTCTATTTCATCTGTTATCCGCTGTTTCATTTCCTGTTATTTCTTTATGTGATGGAATCCACGCTACTGATAATTGCATCCTTCTGCTTTCATTTGTACGATTTGGGCCAATAATTCTTGGTTTATGTCTGGTCTGCTACATGATAGGATAGTTATTTCTGATAGGATGGTTACTTCAGTGTGTGGGCAGGCTGCAATCATCTTGAGTGCCTTCAATATCACTATCATTTCTATTGCATATATTGAAATCTGATTTGTTATTTTGTAACTGAAGCTGACTCACAACTCTGGGACTACCACTTCTACTCTCTCTGTCATTCTTACATTCATCATGTATATATGGCTAGGTTATCTTTGGTTAGTCTGTTTATATATCTGTTTATATATTCTGAAGCTTGTCATTGTTTCATCACTGGTTTAGCTTATCTTTTTAGTTAAGCCATAGTTCACTTCTTGTAGCTTTAGTTACCAATGTGATATTTATGGCTTGTGTCTTTGGCTGACGGTTAAGGTTTTTCATAGATTGTTTAGTTCAGATACGTGTTTTGCAGTCCTCCATCCTGTTTGATGTTCCTTGATCGGAATGTTCATACTCTATCCTGGTTTATTTTGAGTTCATTAAGTACCAGGTGTGTTTCATCTTGCATTACTTTTATTCAGTAGTTTAATCTCAGTTTTTTCATTCTAAGCATGAATGAGGTTGTATTCTCAAGCTGATTTCCAGTTCTTCCTTGGCTGTTCTGGTTACTGTTCCAGTTATAAATTTTAATGCATTGTGTTATATTTTGTCTAACTTCTTTTTATTTGCTTCTGTGGCAGAATCAATAACTAAGCTTGCATATTCTATCTTTCCTCTGATAAATGATTTACAGAAGTTTAGCATCATTGTTATGTCTGCTCCCCTTCTGTTTCATTTTATTACTTTCAGGATGCTGACTTTTTTGTCTTACTTTCCTGTACTAACTCTCCATTGTTTGTTACACTGAACTGGTTACTTTTCACTGTTGTGCCTCTGCTAAAAAAATGTGGGGGTTAAAAGGCCAGAGGATCAACTTGATTGCACAGAGTTCAATGTCATTTAGCTCGGTTTCTCTCAGCAGTGCAGCTAACTGCCTGCTAAAGGCATACACATCCCTATATTTTGTTGAAGAGATTATTTGTATGGTTCTTCTAGGCATTTCTTCTCCTGGTACCATGTTGGACTTTTCTTGTCTTGTGCATACTATGAATATGTTACTGATGGGTGTGGACATACAAGAAAACACAACACAGGCACCTACCGTGTAACTGGGTGTAGGCACTCCAATGAGACTCTTGATAGCTGACACTTCACCTTGAGATGTGACACGGAAGTATTCAAACGCTGGCTGACTGGCAGGTGAGTAGTAGAAGTCTGATATATTGTGTGGTGGCTGGTGAAAGGCAATGTCAGGAAGATATGAGTTTCCTCCCTTCAGTCAAGTCTTTACAAATAAACTCATTGAAAGAACAAGAACATGTACACACAACTTACATGTATGAAGGAGTGCATGTTTGAGAACACTTTTTTATATGTGTAAATCAATATACATTTCGCTTTTGTTTGAAAGCCAGTGATATCTTTGTAAATATATATACTAGTTACATGTATGTGAAATTTCTGTGTGCATGTGTATACAAATATGCCTACCTATCTGCTTACTTACGCGCATGTGTTCATGTACATGTGTATGCGCATGCACGCACACACAAACTCACTATTACTTACCAACATGAAAATGTGTATGTATATCAGAAGACTATTATACAGATCTCAGATACTGTGAATGTTGTTACTAGTGTTCAGCATTATGATATGCAGTGACTAGATCACTTTCTTGTTGCCTTTAGTTTTCAGAGAAATCTCTAGCTGTTATATTACAAGGTTGTCTCAAGCCCAGATATGATTGTGCTTAGATAAAATGTTCTCAGCTCAACTACAAAATAAACAGAGATATGGCAATCCAGCAAACTAGTTTCCTATATCATAATGTCTCTGTACAAATGTGTGTACAAACAATAATTTGATGAGTTAGATTTACTTAATGTTGGTGGCTGCTATCAGAAAGACCTCAAAAGGTGAAAACATTCAACAGGAAGAGGAAACATTGTGCTTAGAAAGTATAGAAACCACACAATAGTAGCAAACAAAAGTAAGATACTCAATGATAAAAAGATTTGGGTAGAATGCAATAGTAACGATATTATCTTTACTCTCTAAACATCTGGCTAAAGGTCATGAGGTCTAGAACAAACAAACAAACAAACAAAAGGCTGATCACACACAACATTGGAATTGTTTCTACTCCCAACATTTACTGGTAATTGTGAGCAGAGGACAAGAAGAAATTAAAATAATAATTGTGAAAGCATACACTTGTGTCTTGATCTGTTGATGACAGACGGCCAAATGGCTGATACAGCAACTGGTCTTCATTGATGGTGTACACATAGGCTGGACTTGTTGGACTGAAGGATGGGTTGGTAGGGTCTGTCCAATAAGGGGTCTGCAAGTTCTGATTCAAGGAGATTGTGAATGTAGTTATGTTGGTCTTTGGTGGTGTTCCATTATCACTGGCTCTGACTCTCACCTGGATAAAACAGACATTTAAGACATTCAGATGCAGTGCATTTTTAAAAAAAATGAATTTGAGTACATTGTTCATCCTTTGTATTATTAAATACTTACAAATGAGAATACAAGATCAAATAGTCAAGAAGCATCATATAAAATATCGCCCTAGGGATGCCAACATTAAGGATACTAACTACATGAGATAGACTGTCTAGGGATATCAACACTAAAGATAACTATACTAGAGAGGCTGCCTAGGGATATCAACACTAAAGGTAATAACTATACTAAAGAGGCTGCCTAGGGATAACGGCAGTAAAGATTATATTAGAGAGGCTGCCTAGAGATAACACTAAAGATACTAACTATACTAGAGAGATTGCCTTAGGGATATCAACACTAAAGACAATAACTATACTAGAGAGATTGTCTTAGGTATATCAACACTAAGGACACTAACTACACTAGAGAAATTGTCTTAGGGATATCAACACTAAGGATGCTAACTATACTAGAGAGGCTGTCTAGGGATATCAACACTAAAGGTAATAACTATACTAGAGAGGCTGCCTAGGGATATCATGTCATTGGCACCTTTCCATCTTGACAGACGATAGTGTGGTACATTGTGCTTCAAAAAGGCTTAATAACTACAACCCATGGCGTTGGCGAGTGTGGCTGATAAGGCCAATTCGAGCTGTAAATGTTTGTTCACAGTGGATGCATGTGAAAACATGGTCATTTCCACCATCATGCACCATCTTACATCTCTCACGCTCTGTGTGGACTTTATCTTAGGGATATCAACATTAAAGACACTAACTACACTAGTGAGATTGTCTTAGGAATAACACTAAAGATCCTTACTATACTAGAGAAAACAAAAACATCTCTTCTTTGCTGCCCTATACATCAAAGTAATGATGTAACATGGTTTACAGACAAGCTATTTTAGCTAAGGATAACAAAACTATCAGTAGCTGAACTATCTATATACTGAAAATGCAATCCATTACATTATTATCTTCAAGTGCCCTGCCATCTGTAGTCATGCCTTCCCTGTACTCCCATTCTCTAGCAATATATATCAGCTCATGTGCTGCCATATTTCCATATCCTGTTGCTGAATTGTCCAGTATTGTCTCTCCCCACCTTCCTTTGTGAAATGTTTTGAACATTCAGTTTCCATACAGTAGCATTATGATAGTCAGGTTTTGCCTACTGCACATGTTGATCTTTCCTAGAAAAGGTGATTCACTTTTCAACCTCCAGTCACATTTTTAACTTTACATAAGTTGTGATTACAGCATGATTATGCAAAATATTATCACAACAATGGTTTTCTCCTCGACTTCCAACTGTTTGTGTATGGTTTAACTCCACTAGCTTGTGTCTAAAATTATAGAGCCTGCAATATATTACAAAATGTTTAAATGAATTATTAAAATTATGTAGACTACTTCTGCAACAACTGAACATTCATATATGCAATCAGGCAGTGTAAACATGTCAAGAGTACTTGTATGTGATTGTACTGACACACTTACATAGATGACATTTGTGGTAACACCATTCAATGAACTTTGCAGTGTGACAACACCATTGCTTGCATCGATTCGGACATACCCAGGTGCATTACCATCTCCAATAAGATCATAAGTGACTTTTTCATATGTGTTCTGAAATATTGAAACATAAATTTGTAATGTAATGTTTCATATTTATACAAACTGATGTAATCAACATGCAAGGTGGAGTGATAAAACTATATCAGAACATGTTAGGCATTTATACAGATATTTATAAATCTTTAAGATATATAGTGGATATCACTGACGTTCTCGGCACTACTATGTCAGGACATCAGAGGGCAAATTTAGTTGGACGTCACAGGTACTAAGTTGTTTTGGCTGCCACCATTTCTTTGGATCTGATATTGAAGGAAGAATATGCTAAAAGGGCAACGGCCTGTTCTCCACAATTGATTTGCTTATGCTTGTGCCTTGGAAGCTTTCATGCTTCAAGGACATATCAATAGTCAGTAATGACTGCAGAAAGCTATTATAAAGAGATTCTATTGTTAGCAACTTAGAAACATTAAGCCAAGTCTTGAGGTTACCAATGTATGTTACCTAATGTCTATTTGCTTCTCCTGGTATTCCCTGCCACTGAATAAGTACCAAACTATTAGTTATAAATGTAATAAGCTAGAGTTAGCAACTGCGTTACAGGAATATAGATTGCTACATAAGACACTATAGCTATGAAATATGCGCTAAACTGGCTGTTATTTTTGTTTCATTGTAATTATATTTAGCAATGGTTCTACGATTCTAAATAAGCCACACATAAAGTTACAATTATTATACTTGTAACTTCTGCATTTTGCACTGTAATTGTATGTGATCAAAGCTGAATTCTTAGTAAAGTAGACATGAATATGATGTATCATGTTCCTTTTATTAATATCTTTCAGCCTGCATGACTGATTTCAATATATGTTGTTACATCCCAATTAATAAACCTTCATAATTTGTAGACCATCATGATGATTAGAAGGCAATACTTTACACTGACTGACAAAAAAGAAACACAAATGAATTCAATCAAGAAGTAAAACATTAAGTTGTATTAATAATGATAAAGACTTACAACTCTGTCTGCATCAGTTGCTGTCACTTGAGTGATGGATTGTGCCAACAGCTATGTCCTGACGAACTGTTTTACTGTAGCTGGCCTCATTGATAAACACTGGTGTATATGTGTTTCTGTAAACATTGACGATAACTGTGGCTTGGTTAGGTGTCTGCTTGGGGACTGGATCCCTGTCCCGTGCTATGACTGTCAGCTGCATTTTAAAGGGGACATAAAAGTATGTCAAAATCAATCGTATCTAGGAACTGTGGCTATTCTTGAACCCTCTACTCATGAATAACTAATGCAATTTAAGTTTCTTTGTATATCTGTTTGTCAAATAATATGAAGTAACAATTACTAGTTTAAAAGGAATTGTCAGCAGCAATTACAAACATATTAATAATCAACTCTATATTGTGGTTGTTGGTAGAATGTCTCCCTTTTCTTTGTACTCTTATTTAATTATTCAGTTTAGCTGAAATTTAATTATTCAGTGTAGCTGAACAGTTGGCAATATTTAAATAAATTGAAGAATTTCCTGGACTGAACATCAATAGAAAAATTATAAACAACATTAGTTATGCTTAAAGTGCTGCAGTGTTGAGTGTGGATTAGATATTAATGTTTAAAAAACTAAAACTATGATAATTGACAAAGGAAAGGAGAGGTCAGCAATGAACATCAGTAAACAGAGATATACTAGAATGAGTAACCAGCTTTCTCCTTTTAAGGACAAAAATACGACACAAAATAAATGAAGATTTGTTCTGGCACATTAGCTTTTGACAGATAGTCTCACTTACAGTGTACGTAAGAGATGTGTCAGAAAGCAGAGCAGCTCTGAGTGTAATCACTCCGGTGTCAGGATTAATCTGGAAGTACTGTTGTCCTGATGGTGTTCCTGTGAGAGAGTAAACCAATGTCCCAGCAAGACCCTGTATTGATAAAAGCCAACATGAAAATCATGAGAAGTTTTAGAAGCTTCTTGAAATATGACAAATAATTATTTGTATAACCATAAACTAAGTCAATTACATGAAATACAAATCATCATTTTTTTAATGTGTCTTGAAAAATTACATCTAATTATGGCATTTTCTGAGACTCACTACAGAATAAGGATTTAATAATGTATGAGGTTGTCAATATTGAATCACATTACCAGTAAACAGGAAACATTTGGCATACCAGTCTTAAGCCAAGCAGGAGAAGGCAAAGGCTTTTCAGGTCGCCATTACCATTGCATTAATACTGTAATAAATCAATGCAGATATATCAGCAATTTGTATAATCAATTGCCTTGCTAATGGCATGGAAAACCATGCTTCTCGACCTCATATGATCTTCAGCAGCATGTATCAATTGATATGCTAACACCAGTCTGTGTTATGACAAAACAATATCAAGAATCTCCTCTTGCTGTGTTCCTGTATTTCTCTTTGCATAAATCTTTCCAGCTGTGCAATTTATACATGGATATATAACATATAGATTGGATTAAATACAGCAACAACTCTGAAATAGAATGATAAGAAGTTTAAGACCAGTCCAGGACCTGAAATACTTTAAGATGATAATGAATGATAATTTTTACAATAGGCCTATATTTGACTGATTATTACACTGCTTTTAACCATATAGGGTTGCTTCCTATAAAATATTTTCCTGGGACTATCAGCTATAAATTTATCTTCGGCATTCATATGTCTTCTATGCTCCCCAAATTCACAATATTTTTTTCCCCTTTCACTATAGGATCAAGCAAGATTTATCACAATGGTGAATGGTAATCACTTGATAGATACTTCACTGTGGGTTCCAGCAATGACAGTCTCTACATACTCACTCAGAAATCATGTATTGTACAGTTCTATTTCAATATACTCACTTCCAAGTCATGCATTTTACAGTTATGCCTCTTTATACTCGCTCCAAGTCATGTATTGTACAGTTATGTCTCTACATACTCACATCCAAGTCATGTATTGTACAGTTCTATCTCTACATACTCACTTCCAAGTCATGTATTGTACAGTTATGCCTAAAGTCATGCATTTTACAGTTATGCCTCTACATACTCACTCCCAAATCATGTAATTTACAGTTATGCCTAGAGTCATGTATTTTACAGTTATGCCTAGAGTCATGTATTTTAAAGTTATGCCTCTATATACTCACTTCCAAGTCATGTATTTTACAGTTATGCCTCTACATACTCACTTCCAAGTCATGTATTGTACAGTTATGCCTAGAGTCATGTATTTTACAGTTATGCCTCTACATACTCACTTCCAAGTCATGTATTGTATAGTTATGCATCAATCAATCAATCATGTGCCATGCCGGAAAGCATGGGCGGTCATGATTCGCCATTTCACTCGATCACCAGAGTCGTGGATCAGCTCAGTGTTCCTGTCTCGTCCATGCCATGTGGCCAAGCCATCCAGGTATTTTCCTCTCGGTCTTCCTCTTGGTCTGTTCCCTTCGATCTTGCCAGCTGTCACTAAGTTCTCCAGTCCATTTCTTCTCATAACATGTCCAAAAAATTTTGACTGTCTACGTCTAATTTCTCTAATCAATCTACGATTTTCATTTGTCTCTTGTAGTACTTGGTCATTGGTTTTTCTATCTGTCCATGGTATTCTTTGCATTTTCCTCAGAAACCACATTTCTGCAGCCATCAGATGTTTTTCAGCTTGACTGCACATTGTCCAAGTTTCACATCCATACAAAAGAACAGGCTCTATGTATCCCCTCAACACTCTATTTCTCGTTTCAATTGACATCATTTTATTGGTCAGAATGTTTTTCATCTTGCTAAAGGCTACTTTCGCAATGGCGATTCTTGTTCTAATCTCTTCAAGGCATCTCCCATCAGATGTTATGACTGTTCCGAGATAATTGAACCGATTCACTTGTTGAAGAATATTCCCATTTACTTGTATATTACATTGTGGTACTTCGTTCTTCCTAGTGACGACCATAACCTGTGTCTTCCTACAATTTAATTCCAACCCCAGCTGCTCACTGTGTACAACAACAGCGTCTACTAATTGTTGCAGATCCTGTGCATTGTCTGCAATCAATACTGTATCATCTGCATATCTAATGTTATTTATGTTTCGTCCTCCAATGCTGATTCCATTTAGGTCTTCTACATTTCTGAAAATATTTTCACTGTATAGGGAAAAAAGATCTGGAGACATTACACATCCCTGCCTAACACCTCTCTTAATAGGTTGATATTGTCCTACTTCATTATCAATCCTTATGGCAGCTTGTTGTTTCCAATATATGTTTTTTATAAGTCTATTGTCTTTCCCATCAATTTGTAGATCTGCAAGCATATCCACAATGTTGACATGTCTAACTCTATCAAAAGCCTTTGTGTAGTCAATAAAACAAAGATGTATATCCTTGTTTACTTCTAAAGCACGTTCAATAACTGTTCGCAGCATATACACAGCATTTACTGTACCCTTTTCCTTCTACAAACCCACATTGTTCTTCCCCTATTTCAGGTTGTATTTTCTTCCTCACTCTTTGCATGATAATTCGTAACAAAATCTTTGTGATGTGACTCATTATACTAATTGTTCTATGTTGATCACATTCTAAGGTTCCTGATCTCTTTGGGATTGCAATAAATACAGAATTACATAATTCAGAAGATATATCTCCAGTATCATATAATGTGTTCAGCAGTCTAGTGACTTGCTCTTGTCCAAATTCTTCTAAAGCTTTAATCATTTCTGTTGTGATGTTATCTGCACCGGGGGCCTTGCCAGCTTTCATATGCTTAAGAAAATTTTGAACCTCCATCTTTAAAATTTCTGGTCCTTCATTATTAAATCTAATAGCATACTGTTCCTCTCTGTTATCATTATACAGGTCTTTCACATAATCTGTCCATACATGTAGAATCTGATCTTTTTCTATTATGATTTTGCCATCTTTAGTTTTTAGACAGCCTGTTGATGTACTTGTTCTTTTATTAGTAAGTTCCTGAATTCTTTTGTGCACTAATTTGGTATTTTGACTGTTGTGTTGTTTTTCAATTTCTAAGCACTTTTCCACCAAGCCATGATTCTTTTGCCTTCCTACATAATATTCTGACTTGTCTGTGAATTTCTTCATATTTGGCAGGATTATTTTTGTTGAGTCTTCTTGTTTCCATTAAGTGTAAAATTTCCTCAGTCATCCATTTCTTTCGACCCACCTTCTTTAATTTTGGAAGAGTTGTTTCTGCAGCCACATTGATTGAATTCTTTAACATTTCCCATTGATCATCCACATCCTGGAATAGGATCTCTAGATCAGACAATATTTCAAATCTGTTCTGTACTTCTATGTTGAATTTGTTTTGTATTTCCTTGTCATTACTCAATGTACACAAGTCATATTTAGTGTTTCCTGTTATATACTTGACTTTCTTCAACTTTATCCTCAATGTTCCTGTGAGTAATCTGTGGTCACTATAACAATCAGCACTGGGAACTGTTTTTGCTACTGTTAGCACATTTCTAAATCTTCTGCTAATGAGAATGTAGTCAATCTGGTTTCTAATCCTGCTATCAGGACTCCTCCAGGTCCATAATCTTCTAGGGTGTTGCTTGAACCAGGTGTTTCCTACAATCATTTCCTGTTCTTTTGCCCACTCTACTAGTCTGTATCCTCTTTCATTTCTCTCTCCTAAACCATAGTTTCCTACTGTGTATCTATCCCCTTGATTTCCTACTTTTGCATTGAAGTCCCCTATTATGATGTTTATTTCTGAATTTTTACATTTCTTTAAGGCAGACTCTATGTCATTATAAAATTCCTCTACACTATCTTCACTGGACTCTCCTGTTGGGGCATATACCTGAATAACATTTATGTTAAAAGGTCTGCCACTCAATTTAACTAGTAGAACTCTAAATATTGAGCACAACCCACTACTGGCAACGCCGATCGCATTCTGGTATGAACCTAAGACCTCTCCACGTCAATATGGAAGCACTATACTCGAGTTTCGCCCTCGTTTGAGCTCGTCAGTAGTGCATATCCCTGACCGGATCCGGAAAAAGTCCCGGATCACGCGTGTGAAGCGAGTGTGTAACCATGCGGCACACACTGGACACACCAAATTATCACAACAGAACATCACAACGCTACCCATCATAGGCTATGCTCAAGATTGCCCAATCGCCGCGACCGACGTCCGTCAATCGATGGGACCCGAACGATCAGGACTTCTCACTGGCAAGGAACAGCAGGCCTCCTAAATCCAGTGAGCAATAATCAATTGATTATGTGGTTGTTTCGGGATTTGAAATTTAAATATTGAGCACAACCCACTACTGGCAATGCCGATCGCATTCTGGTATGAACCTAAGGCCTCTCCACGTCAATATGGAAGCACTATACTCGAGTTTCGCCCTCGTTTGAGCTCCTCAGTAGTGCATATCCCTGACCGGATCCTGAAAAAGTCCCGGATCACGCGTGTGAAGCGGGTGTGTAACCACGCGGCACACACTGGACACACCAAATTATCACAACAGAACATCACAACGCTACCCATCATAGGCTATGCTCAAGATTGCCCAATCGCAGCGACCGACGTCCGTCAATCGATGGGACCCAAACGATCAGGACTTCTCACTGGCAAGGAACACCAGGCCTCCTAAATCCAGTGAGCAATAATCAATTGATTATGTGGTTGTTTCGGGATTTGAAAATTAAATATTGAGCACAACCCACTACTGGCAACGCCGATCGCATTCTGGTATGAACCTAAGGCCTCTCCACGTCAATATGGAAGCACTATACTCGAGTTTTGCCCTCGTTTGAGCAACGCGATCGGCGTTGCCAGTAGTGGGTTGTGCTCAATATTTAAATTTCAAATCCCGAAACAACCACATAATCAATTGATTATTGCTCACTGGATTTAGGAGGCCTGGTGTTCCTTGCCAGTGAGAAGTCCTGATCGTTCGGGTCCCATCGATTGACGGACGTCGGTCGCGGCGATTGGCCAATCTTGAGCATAGCCTATGATGGGTAGCGTTGTGATGTTGTTGTGATAATTTGGTGTGTCCAGTGTGTGCTGCGTGGTTACACACCCGCTTCACACGCGTGATCCGGGACTGTTTCCGGATCCGGTCAGGGATATGCACTACTGACGAGCTCAAACGAGGGCGAAACTCGAGTATAGTGCTTCCATATTGACGTGGATAGGCCTTAGGTTCATACCAGAATGCGATCGGCGTTGCCAGTAGTGGGTTGTGCTCAATATTTAAATTTCAAATCCCGAAACAACCACATAATCAATTGATTATTGCTCACTGGATTTAGGAGGCCTGGTGTTCCTTGCCAGTGAGAAGTCCTGATCGTTCGGGTCCCATCGATTGACGGACGTCGGTCGCGGCGATTGGGCAATCTTGAGCATAGCCTATGATGGGTAGCGTTGTGATGTTCTGTTGTGATAATTTGGTGTGTCCAGTGTGTGCCGCGTGGTTACACACCCGCTTCACACGCGTGATCCGGGACTGTTTCCGGATCCGGTCAGGGATATGCACTACTGACGAGCTCAAACTGAGGGCGAAACTCGAGTATAGTGCTTCCATATTGACGTGGAGAGGCCTTAGGTTCATACCAGAATGCGATCGGTGTTGCCAGTAGTGGGTTGTGCTCAATATTTAAATTTCAAATCCCGAAACAACCACATAGTAGAACTCTGTCCGACACGGCCCAATATCCCTGAACAGACGATGTTTTCCGGTCCAAAATTATTGCCACTCCCCTATGTCGATCTTCACCTCCAGAATAAATAATCTTAAAATCTTTATGTATCTTGATGCCTGCTCCTGTCCATCTCGTTTCGTACATACCTAATATATTAATTTTGTCTCTGTAAATTTCTTGTGTTATATGTTCTCTAATTTTCCGTCGTCGTTTAACGTCCTAACGTTCCATGTTCCTAATTTTAATGTCTCTGTCCTTGTCTTGCGATGATCAGTCTTTAAGCGAATCATAATAAACTAGGCACTTTCAAAGAGGTAGTTTTCCGTTGCTTTCCTCTATGGCAGTGACCATACTGGCTGGATGACCGCAATCATTGTCTCTCGAAAGAGATCCTCTGCTTGCCGTCGCGAAACTCGAGACCATAACCAACAAATATCTGTCGGCTGCCCTCAAAATGTCATCCACCACCTGCCTTCCGTGGCTTCTTTTGAACACTTCCAATAAACGAACACGAAATAACATCACATAATCCAAAGGAAAAACACTATCCACACGAATTCCACGGGAATTTCCATAGGAAATCCACAGAAAAACACTGAACAGCGTCTCCCCTAAGAACAACGAGTCATCGCGTCGCCATTATACCGGAAGTACTATAGTTATGCATAGAGTCATGTACTGTTACAGTTCTGTCTCTATATACTCACTTCCAAGTCATGTACTGTACAATTCTGTCTCTATATACTCACTTCCAAGTCATGTATTGTACAGTTCTGTCTTTAAATATCTGTTGTTTTAGTTTCTCAATCCTCTTTCAGTCACAGGTTTTGTGTAATCCCCTCAGTCTTCTCTCCTTTCTCAGTTCTGATCTACTCCTCTTAAAATAAGACTATAAAGATGACTCTACAATGGCTTGTCATAGATGTTCTGCAACTTTTGCTAATCTCCCTCATCCGTGATTGCTTACTGTAATATTTGTGTGATGTAACCACCCACAGTTTTGAATATTTGTTGTTTTACACTGATTCTACAATTTTCCATCCAGGGTTGAAGTTGTAACTTTATGAGTGTCCTATTGTGAAACACAATTTAAACCCACGGTCACAGGTTTGAATGCGTATCCAGGCAGATTGTAAACACTGACATAAGACAACCCAGACTGACATGGGTGCCAGGAAATGTCTTAGGGAGTCAAGGTGGTCGATGTGACCTTGACCCCATCACCCCTGGAGGGCCAGTTGGTGTTCAACAATATGGGTCTAGCATTATTTGCCGAATACACCTCAAGGTGTGTACAAAGGTTCTTTACTTTTCTTTTATAATACAGACTAATTCTTATTATGTGTAATGTTGTTTTCATAAGTCATATTCTCTCATGTCACATTTCATGACAATAAGACAAGCATACAAACTAGACATATTGTTACTTTACAAATTATATAAAAAGTATTTGCTCCATTATCTGGTGATTATATTGTTGGCATCTGGGATAAAGCAGACACTGACAACACTAATCTGTTGATGCACTATTGTCTCACACCTCTCTTAAACTGTGTGAATAGAGACTAGTGTAATCCTGAGAGGAGAAAAGACTAGTTGAAAGAAACACAAAGTTATGCTGCAGTGAGCTTCCTGATAATAAGAAGAATCAACCCATTGTCAGAAATGACCGCAAGAGACTATTATTCCAATAGTAGTGTTCAAGGAACTTCATTCATTCATCATGTATCCATGCTGATAAGCGTGCATGGTCATCTTTCGCCATTTCACACAATGACCAGAGCCATGGATCAGCTCTATGTTAAAGTCTCGACCATACCACGTGGCCAAGCCATGCAGGTATTAACTTCTTTGCCTTCCCCTTGTTCTTTTTCCTTCAATACTGCCAGTTGTCAAATTTATTTCTCCTCATGTGTCCAAAAAAAATTGTGACTGTCTACATATAATTTCTGTAATAAGTTTATGGTTTTCATTTGTTTCTTGTAGGACTTGGTCATTGATTTATCTGTCTGTCCATGGCATTCTTTACATTTTCCTCAGAAACCACATTTCCACAGCCATCAGATGTTTTTCAGCTTGTCAGCTTGCAAAAGGTTACCTTCACAATGGCACTTCTTGTTCTAATCTCTTCAAGGCATCGCCCATCAGATGTTATGACTGGTCCAAGATAATTGTACCAATTCACTTGTTTAAGAATATTCCCATTTACTTGTATATTACATCGTGGTATTTCCTTAATCCTAGTGATGACCACAATATGTCTCTTCTTACAATTTAATTCTAACCCTACTTTTTCACTTTATGCAACAACCGCATCTACTAAATGATACAGATCCTGCTCAATGTCTGCAATCAAGACTGTATCATCTGCATATCTAATGTTATTGATTTTATGTCCACCAATGATGATTCCTTTCATATCTTCTACATTTCTGAAAATATTGTCACTGTACAGGGAAAAAAGATCTGGAGACATTACACATCCCTGTCTCACACATCTCTTAATAGGCTGATATTGACCTACTTAATTATCAATCCTTATGGCAGCTTGTTGTTTCCAATATATGTTTTTTACAATGTCTAAGGTCTTTTCCATCAATTTGTAGATCTTCAAGCATCTTCATCATGTTTACATGTTTTATTTTATCGAAAGCCTTTGTGTAGTCAATAAAGCAAAGATGTAGGGCTTTGTTTACTTCTATAGAACATTCTATTAATGTTCTCAGCATATACACTGCATTTACTGTACTTTTGCCTTCTACAAACCCACAATGTACTTCTATTTCAGTTTGTATTTTCTTCATATCTCTTTGCAAGGAACCTACCTGATCTGGATCAGTGGCCGTGACCTGGTAAACCGTCTGACTGAATGGATGAGTTTCCAGAATCTCTGTTGTTACTATATAGTTGGCAGTAGAACCAGGGTTAGTGAAAACTGGTGCATTCAAGTTATTATTCACTGTGAATGTACATAAATTGAAGGCTGATCGTGATGGCGAGCCTCCATCAGTGGCACTGATGACAATCTGTAGATGTTACATAGACAAATTAAAAGGAATGCTAATAATTATAAGACTACATGTGTTAATCAACATTTAATTAAACATTCAGCATTTTAGAGTGGGGATAACAAATGCTTCACATTCGTACAAGATGTGTGACTTAGTGCTCCACGTAATTAAGCCAAAGATAATTCCTTTATTCACATCATATGATATATCATTCCACAGCATGCACCTGACAAGACGCAGTGAAATATGCCAGCCAATAAATAGTGCAACCAACTGTTTGTGACTTCTGTATTGACATTTTATTAAACATGATCTCATGTTGCTTGTTACAGATTCTTCACGCTGTCAGTGTTCATATGTAGTTTTCTTGATTAGAAGCAATGTCACTGCCCTATAAGCAGACATACAGGTGCTAATTCCTCTCTGGTAACTTACTAGCACGCATAAAAGGGGAGACTTGCTTCTTTAATACAAAATGGAATATCATGTGTAGTCTCATTATATTTGTATAATGTGCAGATTACATTAACCCACACACAAACTCTTTCGAAAGAAATTACCCATTAGATACTTTAATAACAGTGCTAGGACCATGCCTCCTGACTCCATATATTTAAAACCCTGTGCTTCCACTACATTTAACAGGCAAATCAGACAGTAATTTCTTGCTCTTTTCTAGATTTACCTTTAAGAACTAGAAAAGTGGTCCTCCAAGGAACAGTAATACCAGTGCTAAATAGAAATGAAGACATGGTTATTTTAGAAAGCCAATAGACAAAAGCCTTTTTCTTTTTCCTTTGTTGTACACAGTGAGCAGTTGGGGTTGGAATTAAATTGTAAGAAGACACAGGTTATGGTCGTCACTAGGAAGAACAAAGTACCACAATGTAATATACAAGTAAATGGAAATATTCTTCAACAAGTGAATCGATACAATTATCTTGGAACAGTCATAACATCTGATGAGAGATGCCTTGAAGAGATTAGAACAAGAATCGCCATGGCGAAAGTAGCCTTTAGCAAGATGAAAAACATTCTGACCAATAAAAAGATGTCAATTGAAACGAGAAAAAGAGTGTTGAGGGGGTACATAGAGCCTGTTCTGTTGTATGGATGTGAAACTTGGACAATGTGCAGTCAAGCTGAAAAACATTTGATGGCTACAGAAATGTGGTTTCTGAGGAAAATGCAAAGAGTACCATGGACAGATAGAAAAACCAATGACCAAGTACTACAGGAGACAAATGAAAATCGTAGACTGATTAGAGAAATTAGACGAAGACAGTCAAAATTTTTTGGACAGTTATGTGAAGAAATGGATTGGAGAACTTATTGACAACTGGCAAGATCGAGGGAACAGACCAAGAGGAAGACCGAGAGGAAAATACCTGGATGGCTTGGCCACATGGCATGGACGAGACAGGAACACTGAGCTGATCCACGACTCTGGTGATCGAGTGAAATGGCGAGTCATGACCGCCCACGCTTTCCGGCATGGCACATGATTGATCGATTGAATAGACAAAACCTGATTATTTAACTTTTTACTTCATAACAGTGGCAACTATTTCTCGGGCAGTCTCCATGGTGAACTGATTCAGTCGTATACCTCTTGTTCGGAAGCTAATGAATTCATTTCAGTTCATGTGTGCATTTTTGTTTAGACCCCTGAGGGTCATTGCTGGAGCTATGGAGTTCAAGCTCTGTATGATACTTTTGGTTGAATGCTCAGCAGAAAGAGATAGCTACACAGGATAAAAATCTGATGCAATGAAGTTGATTATCCTGTCTGAAAGCCCCCTTTTTCTCCTAAAGTGACTACTGAATATCAAAGGTGATTAGATGGCTTACATCTTAAACCAAGCAATACCTAATAATATCTTCACAACTCCATAAACTTACGCTGAAAACGGAGGAACTCTGGCCGGCCACATTAGCTGTTAAGGAAATGACACCACTTGTAGAGTTGATGGTGAAAATTGCTGGTGTTGGCTGTCTTACAATAGCATAAGTCACAATATTGAATGGAGGCTGAAACATTAAAAATATTGATTCTTTGAGCTATAACACTAATCACAAAATATTGATTCTTTGAGCTATAACACTAATCACAAAATATTGATTCTTTGAGCTATAACACTAATCACAAAATATTGATTCTTTGAGCTATAACACTAATCACAAAATATTGATTCTTTGAGCTATAACACTAATCACAAATATTGATTTCACAAATATGATTCTTGAGCTAACACTAATCACAAAATATTGATTCTTTGAGCTATAACACTAATCACAAAATATTGATTCTTTGAGCTATAACACTAATCACAAAATATTGATTCTTTGAGCTATAACACTAGTCACAAAATATTGATTCTTTGAGCTATAACACTAATCACAAAATATTGATTCTTTGAGCTATAACACTAATCACAAAATATTGATTCTTTGAGCTATAACACTAGTCACAAAATATTGATTCTTTGAGCTATAACACTAATCACAAAATATTGTAAACATACTAAAGAGTGTCTAGAATAGCTGCACATTCAAAGTAAGAAATCTAGAATTATCTTGCCTTGCCAATTTCATTAGTAAAATAAATAATTTGTGAATATTATCAAAACTTATTAATTAAAAAAAAACAGCTGAAAATAAGTTGATGTAACCATGGTAGTTATTATTATATGAGTATTGAATGTTATTGGAAACCCCAGTAATGCAGCGGCCAGCATGTTGGCTTGCTGCTCCTGTGGTCATGTGTTCAAATCCCCATTGAGGTAGGGATTGTAAACTCACTGGGGCTTCCAGGTGGAGCCAACCTAAACCGTGTATCAGGAAATGTTTTTGGGAGTGCAGGCGGCTGGTGTGACAGTCAGTCATCAATGATTGGTCTATGTAGATAGTGGGGCTATCATCATACACCCGATATGCCTCAACATGCAGGGAAGGGGGTCCTTCACATTTTCAAAATTACTGAATGTATCACAATGGATAAAACTTGACCAAGAATAGCTTGACAAGGAATTATAACTATGAATTGTTATAGCCAAGGTGAAGAAAGTATCATAGAGCTGAGATGGAAATTACAGCAAGCAGGGTACATTAGTTGCAGATTTAATGAATGACTAAAATATATGAAGATGAGAATGTATCATAAAATAGTTTGTTGCATTTCTTTTACAGGATGTCCCAGTCAACCACAGCAGTTTTTGGCTGCTTGTGATTTCTTGGCAAGTTTTATGTTCAGTATTTGTTATTGCTTACTGAACAAGTGGCACTCATACCACTGTATGAAGATCAGTGCAAGGCAATCTCCTTCCAAAGCTGTGTTTCGAACGCGGGATTAAAAATTGCGTTCAGAACCCCTTTCGACACAAAGCTGGTTCATAATGAAGATAAACTTAAAGGGAATATAAATCTAAAATTTTATTGCAAATCAAATAGATAATTGGGAGAAATATCAACTTACTGTGCTGTCATTATCTGTGGCTGTTGCAGTGACAATAGTTTGGCCAGTTGTTGCTGTACGTTCAATAACGCTGTCACAAGGTGACATAAACTGAGGGTCGAACTGATCCTGGTTTACGTTTATTGTAACTGTACAGGTGTTATCAGCTTCCAAGGGAAAAGCTCCATTATCTCTAGCTTTGATGAGAACAATGTAACGTGTAACTGATCTGTCTCGGGTTAGTTCACGCTGAAGAACCACGTCACCATTTTCCAAAACACGGAAGTAGTTCCTGGCAAACAGAAGAAATAGAAATGTATGTATAAGTAAAATAAAACTACAAATGTAATAGTGGGTCCAGGTCTACAATTAAATATAAAAAGTACTGTTTTGCTGTATGTAGCATACAAGAAGTAGATTTTAAAACATAATTACAGTGTGTGTTTATACAATTCTGCTGTTATAAGGCCATCTCTCCAGGCTGTCAGGATACAGTGTACACATATTCATATCATTGCTGTCAGCACAGTCAACACATATTTATGTCACCGTACAGTGTACACATATTTATGTCACCATACAGTGTACACATATTTATGTCACCATACAGTGTACACATATTTATGTCACCATACAGTGTACACATATTTATGTCACCATACAGTGTACACACATTTATGTCACCATACAGTGTACACATATTTATGTCACCATACAGTGTACACATATTTATGTCACAATACAGTGTACCCATATTCATATCATTGCTGTCAGTACAGTGTACACATATTTATGTCACCATACAGTGTGCACATATTCATATCATTGCTATCAGCACAGTGTACACATATTTATGTCACCATACAGTGTGCACATATTCATATCATTGCTATCAGCACAGTGTACACATATTTATGTCACCATACATTGTACACACATTTATGTCACCATACAGTGTACACATATTTATGTCACCATACAGTGTACACATATTTATGTCCTTCCTGTCAGCACAGTGTACAAAACATATTTGTATAATTGTTGTCAGCACACAGTGTACACATATGTATGTCCCAGTTATCACACAGTTCACACATATTTTGCCCTTGTTGTCACCATACAGTGTGCACTTATTTTTTCTTGCTGTCACCACACAGAGTGCCCGTAAACATGTCCTTGCTGTCACCACACAATGTGCAGGTAAACATGTCCTTGCTGTCACCACACAGTGTGCAGGTAAACATGTCCTTGCTGTCACCACACAATGTGCAGGTAAACATGTCCTTGCTGTCACCACACAGTGTGCACATAAACATGTCCTTGCTGTCACCGCACAGTGTGCACATAAACATGTCCTTGCTGTCACCACACAATGTGCAGTTAAACATGTCCTTGCTGTCACCACACAATGTGCAGGAAAATGAGCTTGCTATCACCACAAAATGTGCAGGTAAACATGTCCTTGCTGTCACCACACACTGTGCAGGTAAACATGCCCTTGCTGTCACCACACAGTGTGCAGGTAAACATGTCCTTGCTGTCACCACACAGTGTGCACATAAACATGTCCTTGCTGTCACCGCACAATGTGCACATAAACATGTCCTTGCTGTCACCCCACAGTGTGAATATAAACATGTCCTTGCTGTCACCACAGTGTGCAGGTAAACATGTCCATGCTGTCACCACAGTGGGCACATAAACATGTTCTTGCTGTCACCACAGTGTGCACATAAACATGCCTTTGCTGTCACCACACAGTGTACACATATGTATGTCCCAGTTATCACAGTTCATACATATTTTGCCCTTGCTATCACCACACAGTGTACAGGTAAACATGTCCTTGCTGTCACCACACAGTGTGCAAGTAAACATGTCCTTGCTGTCACCACACAATGTGCACATAAACATGTCCTTGCTGTCACCTCACAGTGTGCACATAAACATATCCTTGCTGTCACCACACAGTGTGCACATAAACATGTCCTTGCTGTCACCACACAATGTGCAGGTAAACATGCCCTTGCTGTCACCACACAGTGTACACATATGTATGTCCCAGTTATCACAATTCACACATATTTTGCCCTTGTTGTCACCACACAGTGTGCACATAAACATGTCCTTGCTGTCACCACTCAGTGTGCACAGTGTGCAGGTAAACATGTCCTTGCTGTCACCACACAATGTGCACTTAAACATATCCTTGCTGTCACCTCACAGTGTGCACATAAACATGTCCTTGCTGTCACCCCACAGTGTGCACATAAACATGTCCTTGCTGTCAACTCACAGTGTGCACGTAAACATGTCCTTGGTGTCACCACATTCAAATCAATATTTGTTAAAAGACTATCTTAAAGTTTGCAGTATAGAAAATTTTACTTGGTATTTGAGTCTGTGGTAGCATCCATGTGTATCACTTGGCCATTGGGTGTGTTTGAAGAGTCACTGTCTGTAGCCCTACAGGTGGCAACCACATCTCCTGGATTCTCATTCTCTGGGATGGTTACTGTTACAGTGGTATTAAGGAACCTGGGGTAAAAGGAACATTTTAAAATGTAAGTTTCAAAAACTAGAAATTGGTGACTGCAGTACAAACATAAGACAATTCATGAAAGCAAACATGGGTAAAATTAACAGTGTACACATATACATATATGTTGCATGTTCCTTGCTGGATGTCAATATCAACCCCGTATTGATATTCTAGTCAATTTGACGTTCAATAGTTTGCCATTTCTTTCTATACGAAAAGTTAACGTTTAAGACCACTTGACCGTTTTGTGGAATGAACCACTCACTCCCCTGCAATCAGCACACACAGAGAGTTAAGTATGGGTGAAATCAATCTCTCAACCATACTGACTTGCGCGCGTGTGTGTGTGTGAGAGCATGTATATGTATGTGTATATATGTGTGTATATGTATATGTGTGTGTGTGTGTGTGTGTATATATATATATATATATATATATATATATATATATATATATATATATATATATATATATATATATATCCTCCCGGAGGCATATGTATGTATATGAGAAGTGGAGGAGCATTAGGAGAACATCATGATTACTGGAAAGATAAGTGGAAGAAGAGGCACAGGCATGCCAAGAGAAATGATGCAGGATGAACTGAGACGTTGGCATGGAGTAATATTATCAGCAGAGTGGACAGAATACCAAGGGCTGAGATCTCTGGAGAGACATGCGTGCCTATGCCAGTTGGCAGAGCAAATAATTATGATACAGGTTCTCTGTGGATCATGACTCTCATCAAGGCCTATCAAAAAATGTACCAATGTAACCTGCCACATGGCGGCACGTGCCACCAAATATAAAGAAGAAGAAAACTGGGAAAATCCAGACAGTCACAAAACTGGACGCCAAATATGAGAAACCAAGGGAAATATAAACAACGTCATAGGACAGCAACGGGAGACGCAGTGAATTCGCGGATTCGAAAGGATGTGTTTCTAAAGGCTCCGTGTGAAAGGTGAAACCGGGAGGCGGTGATTTCGTGATGAGGCAGCTGGGAGTCCGGAGAGGAATTTGTTGAGGACAACACAACGGTGGAAAGACCGGGTATGGATACCTAAGACTTTTATCCAAGCGTTTGAACTGAGGATTTGAGGATTAGGCTTCAAGGGCGACGCGACGAGCTAGACTGGGAGCTCATAGGTAGATATTTAAGTGAGCGCCGATCCTGAGTTTAGGGATCAGCTCATGTTTCTACAAGAGTTATATCCTTTGTCTCCGGCGGAATAAACGTCTCAAATCGTTTGCTCGACTTGAGTGTGCCATATGTTCATGATCCTGTTCACGTAAGGTAGAACATTTTGTTGTTCTGATCTTTTGTTTGACGAGTTCGATTTTCAATGCTTTGAGTGTCCGGTCCCGTTGGATTTAGCAGACAGGCACTTTGAGACAGTACCCCCCATCCCCGCATCACATACATACATGCAGTCAGAGAGGAAGGACAGACAGACAGTCAGACAGACAGACAGACGGACAGATAGACAGACACATAGACAAGCAGATAGACAGACCCTTCTGACTTAACTCCTATAACATAATATCCTAGACACTATTTCATTATTGTGATTATTTTGTTCATTTATAATACCCATATTGTGGGATCTTCGCAATTTTGTTTTTATTAGGGACTTCATGACGCTATTTTGACCAGATAAGCAGGATGGCTATGGGCACTAAGATGGGTCCGAGTTGTGCGTATTATCATGGGCTATCTGGAATATCAAGTATGGGATCAAGACTCTACACGAGTTCCATTGATGACTGCATCGTTGTTTCAGACATGCATTTGTTTGAACTCCAGGACTTCATCACCATTTTCTGCAACGTGCACCTCAGCATTAAGTTCCCTTCATCATGTTCTCATCTGTGATTAAACTCTTGGACATAATAGTCTCTTTAGGTGCACAAGGTCTCTACATGTCAGTTGACTACAGATTCTGATGCTTTTTTTTTTTCTCTACATCCATTCCCATCTGTAAGAACTCAATTCCTTTCTCTCAAATGCTACATCTCTGACTACAACGTCAGGCTAATGACAACTTTCTTCAAAAAGCCCACGATATGTTGGATTTCTTCCACTTTCATGGCTATCCTGATGAAGTTTTATCAACATCCCTCTGTTGCTCTCAGTCTGTCAGCCGCACTGAGGCTCTCTCAAGCTGAAACAACACAACTCTCTATCGTTTCACTTAACCCAAAAAATACTATTGTTAAAAAAATACTCTTCAGGCACCTGTCCATACTCTGGGCTAACCCTAGCACTCAGCTTTCTCAGAGACTTCCCTGCTGGCATATAGGCATCAATGTAACCTCAGGGATGTTGGGGTAAAAAGCTGACTACATCAATCTCCAAGTCTTCGACATCGGTGTAAGACCTGTTCGGATGTCCTTTAAAAGTGTGGCATTCCTTAATGCTACTTTTTACATCCATGAGGGTTTCTCCTGCACAATCCGCAGTGTTGTTTACGTCATCATTTGCAAACATTATGACATTAAATACATCGGTGAAATAAGTTTACGCTTGACCAACAGATTTAGGCAGCAATTTTCAGATGTCAGTAGTAGTGCCCATAAAGTTGTGACCACGAATTTCAACAGTGGTGATCATTGTTGATAGCTGATATTCAGTTCATCATCATCCAGTATCTTGCTGGCTGACGTGGGGGATCATGCCTCTCCACAAATTACGATCTCCGATGTCATGGATCAATATGTGTGTTGACTGCCTTCCGTGCCATGACACAAGACTGCCAAGAATCTTCTCACGCCTCTCTCTTTTTCCGCAAATCTTTCCGGTTGTCACATGTTCCAGTTTTTTCCTTCTTATAATGTGGTCAAAAAATGATGAAAGTTTCTTTTGATGTTTATCTGTACATACCAGTATAGAAAATGAGATGAATTAAGTCAGTAACTAAACAGCAGAGGGCATCATGGTCAGATACTGTGATTTACAGTACTTACTGTGGCTTATTGGAGTTACGGTTCACGTTGACTGTCACAAGGGCAGTGTCTGACAATGCTGGCGATCCATTGTCTTCAACATAGGCAAGAACTGCAACATTAATCAAGAACACATTTGATAACTTTGTAGTTTAGTTTAGTTTAGTCTAGTCGTTGGATCAACATCACGACACACGGTTTAACCCATAAGTGCTCCGTTTTCCTCCTAACTCAAACCTGAGTCTGGAGAAACTCAGCTCAATGCACGAACTCCGTTGCATCGGCGAGGATCCTGAAATACTTAAGGTAGATTTTTAACTCGAAATTTTGCCCGGGCAGTGCCGTTAGGCTACTCTTTTTCGATTTCCAACTGCCAAGGGATTTTTTACGTGCGAAACAATACACACGAGCGTCCGATCTCACTACCCAAAGACCAGGGGAAATGTTATTACTGGAAGTCCAGGTGGATTTTTTAAATAAATCCGGGTCCTCACCGGGGCCTGAACCCGGGACCTCCAGCTCTCAAGGCGGACACCATACCCCGAGACCACTCAGCCCAACTTTGTAAGTCAAAGAACTATGGGTTTGTTACTAAACAAAGTTATGGAATTTAGATCTGATATACAGAGGTGCTGTTGTGCTAGGATCAAGAGCATACTGGCCATGTCCTCTCTTTACCTCCCGGAGGCATACCTGGAAACCAAAGAAGAAGGATCTACCATGATTTCTGATTTGATGAAGCCTGGAGGATTACAGACCAGAAACTCAGTGATTGCTAATGATTGTGATGTAGGACTAGACCTATGTCTTCCACAACTCATATGGGAAGTTTATCAGCAAGCTCAGTCAGAATTCATATCTTGCTCACAAGGATGGAATGAAGTCATCATCAATCCACAGCTGTTTCAGTTTATGCAAGACGGGTAAACCCAGTGTGACAATATTCTGTACTAACTAAATATACATAAAACTTTACTTACTACTTTGAAATGTTCCATTTACTAAGTTAAACCTAAAATATAATAATTTTATTAAATAATAAATAGATAATATTTGTTAGTATTTTTTTTTTGTGCATATCCTTTACAGGACATAGCTGTCAACACGAGCATCTTTTCAGCTGTATGTTGATTTCTTGGCAAGATTACGCTCAGTAGTTTGCCATTGCTTTCTGAGCGGCCGGCTCACATACCCCGTAAGTTATCGATGCGATTCGAACCACCGCTGATTCTTACCATCATCACGTTAACCCACGAGAGTATACGAGATTATGGAGAAAAGTCATAACCTCTAAGCCACGAAGCCGGCTTTGTTAGTATTATATGTGAAAATTTCACAGAAGCCATCTGTACTGTTATAGATCAAAAGAGAACAAATAATCTGATACTCACGAGATACTGCAGCTGTGAGTCAGCATTGAGAATTGCTGCAGCTCCGCTTGCAACCTTCACATCAACACTGGTCCCATCTGCTCTGCGCTCAAGGACAAAGTATGTGGACATATTCCCATTGGAAGTGTTTTGAATGACAGCACATTGAAAGGTGCCTGAAGCATGAATAAATGTATAATCAAACAATTGTACAATGAATAAAGTAAACAGACTATATTCTTGATAGCACAGAAAATGATAATTTGCAGACAATTTTACTTTGATGGTTACAATAGAAACAGTCAGTAGAATAGTAGCGAAGTTGCTACAAGTTCTGTAGAACAATCATGTACTGTGGCATCACCAACATTCAATGCGGTACGTATTGCTGTAATTATTTCACTTTCATCTATGTTGAGAGTTTCCACTTATAGTTTTCTTCTATTTCTGCCATCAATAATCTCACACATCTTTTATATGGTGGGTTTTTCCAGAGTTTTCTAGAACATATGAACTGAATAATTTTCCATTGGCACCTTGCCGTCTTGACAGACGATAGTTTGTGCTTTAAAAAGGCATTTTATTGCCTCTCCATAGCACAAAGCCTGGGCTAAAATATAGAGATCATGTGTTGCCCATGCAGCATGATCCCTCTCTCGGCCTGCCTAGTTCACTCCAGAGGAAAGGTAACACCCCTACATCTGGAACAAGACAAGCTGCAGAAGCTGCCGGATCAGCAAAGCAATGCTCTAACTGTCCGCCTGTCGGAGCTTCGATCTTAGACCAGTCGCCAACCAAGGCTTAGGGCCTGGTCTGCCCTGCCATGACATTTTGTCTTTAGCTTGCATTTCCTCGCACCAGGGTAAGGCTTGTACCTTCCCAATAGCGCTCTTCCACCCGAAGCCGTTGGCACAATGTGGGGTGTCGGGTTTGGTAAGCGCCGCCCAACGTTCGGCGCTAACAGAAACCAGGTTTCCGTCTACTGTTATACAGTAGCTCAGTCATATCTGACTAAGACCTGACTAATAGATAATGCTTTGATATATTAGAGCAATCGATTATGGTTCGTCGATCTCGCTATACGAAATTCGCTTGGCTTGTTAACTCTGTGATTGCCAATAAGCAAACGTTCTGTGATGGCCGAATTTCTCTACTATTGCTGGATTCTCTTTCATCGTCAGGTAGCAAGTTGTTTGCAGAAGGTCGCTTTTATCTCGACCTGCCGAAAAGTCTTTCAATCTTTCACCATTCTCCTGCCTCATGAACAGTCATGCCCAAAAGCTGCAATATCCTATGTCCATCTTCATGCTGTCTACGCTTGTTATTTCTTCTTGCAGGAACCATGCCGTCTATCTTTGTCACTGTGACGTTTAATATACGATATTCTGATGATACAGTATTGCTATCCACAACACAGAATGGTATACAAAACCTAATAACCTCAACCCAAAGGAATAGTGAAAATCACAACTTATATCCTGACATAGATAAAAACAAAGTTAATTCACACAGATAAAACTACTATGGAGAAAGACATATATGTTAATGAGGAAAAATTGGAGGTGGTTTGAAAATTTCAAATATCTTGGTGTCATTGATTACCAACAATTGTGACACAATGAAAGAACAGACGAATTTCTATTGCTCTTAAAAGACTAAAACAACTGAAGGAATTGTGGAGTGGGACAGATAGAACTACAAAATGAGATTTTTAAGAGCATGAATCTTTGCCATTGCAACATACGTCTGTGAGACCTGGACACTTACTAAACAAGCTGAACAGCGCATAATGTCTTTGAATATAAATGTTATAGATGAGTTCTAAGAATATCTTGGGTAAAGAAAAGGACAAATGCATTCATACTTCAAGAGCTGACTATTTAAGAAGGTTGGCAATTAAAGACGATAAAACACAGAAAATTGAAATATTTTGGTCACTTGCTTGAAACGTCACAAAAGTTTAGAGAGAACAATAATAGAGGGGTATATACCTAGGAAGAGAGGAAGACGAAGGTCAAAGAGAAGATGGGAGCAGGATGTGTCAGATAAATTCCAGGTGGGTGTATCAGACGCTGGACATACTGAATACTTTAGCCATAATAATAATGGAACTCTACTGATACAGCCTATGCAACCTCTGATCATCAGAAATTTTCTATTCTATAGACAACTATAAAAAAAATGTTTCACTATCATTGTATTCACAAGGCTGGGTTTTGGATCTTAATTCATGATTTCTATGTGTAATTCTTCTGGTGATCTGTTCATACATCAAAATTTAAAGCATTAACTATTTGAAACAGCTTTTAAATCCATCTCCACCACAGTGATACAATAAATAACAATAAGCAAATGATTCTTACAGCATCTGCATCTCTTGCAAACAACTGAGCAATGACTTGGTTGTCACTGAAAGGTAATGTAGGATTTAGTACATAGGGTTCTGCAATCCATTCAGGTGGATAGAGATTGCGAGTTGTTGTGACAGTGACTGTAAATGGAGCGGACTGAAGTGGTGGATCTCCTTTGTCTGTGGCCACCAGTACAATCTAGTAAAAGAGAAAACCACAGTTAATAGTAATAAAACTGAGAAATGTGAAAGTATAGAGATGAAACAGTGTGAGTGTTATAACTCAACAAAATACCAAAAAAATAACCTAAAAAGTGTGGAGGGTGCTATACCAAAAACAGATAATGAAAATGTGGTAATAAAACTGTCAATGAATGTAAAAAGCAGACAAGTGAGGTGTTGCAAAAGGAAGCAAAGATAGGAATGTGACATGAGACAAAAGGTCATGTGGATACCATATTAGATAGCAGACTTGATGTGTGCATATTCTATTAGAAATCAGGCAAGAAGGAAACTGTAAGACAGGAAGCAATGTAAATGTTATAAGAGAACGCAGATGTGACATGCCAGCAGACAAACTGGATTCTGTAAGATGCAGTTTACAACATGCATATCATAAAACAGCAAACAACAGACAGTATGCGACAGCAGACAGAAGTAATGAGGCAGCAGATGAGCTGGCAGACTATAAATTATGCAAGGGACTGTTGACAACAGATGTTTTGAGACTGAAGACAACAAATATAACAACTACAGCAGATAACAGACATGACAAGACAGCAGATAACAGACATGACAAGACAACAGATAACAGACATGACAAGACAACAGATAACAGATGCGATGAAACAATAAATAATGTGTATGCTGTAAGAGACTGCCGACAACAGATGCTATCAACAATAGACTATAGATATGATGAGACAGCAGATAACAAATGTGATGAGACAGCAGATGCTATCAACAATAGACTATAGATATGATGAGACAGCAGCAGATAAATGTGATGAGACAGCAGATGCTATCAACAATAGACTATAGATATGATGAGACAGCAGATAACAAATGTGATGAGACAGCAGATGCTATCAACAATAGACTATAGATATGATGAGACAGCAGATAACAAATGTGATGAGACAGCAGATGCTATCAACAATAGACTATAGATATGATGAGACAGCAGATAACAATGTGATGAGACAGCAGATGCTATCAACAATAGACTATAGATATGATGAGACAGCAGATAACAAATGTGATGAGACAGCAGATGCTATCAACAATAGACTATAGATATGATGAGACAGCAGATAACAAATGTTATGAGACAGCAGATGCTATCAACAAGAGACTATAGATATGATGAGACAGCAGATAACAAATGTTATGAGACAGCAGATGCTATCAACAATAGACTATAGATATGATGAGACAGCAGATAACAAATGTGATGAGACAGCAGATGCTATCAACAATAGACTATAGATATGATGAGACAGCAGATAACAAATGTTATGAGACAGCAGATGCTATCAACAATAGACTATAGATATGATGAGACAACAGATAACAAATGTGATGAGACAGCAGATGCTATCAACAATAGACTATAGATATGATGAGACAGCAGCAGATAAATGTGATGAGACAGCAGATGCTATCAACAATAGACTATAGATATGATGAGACAGCAGTTAACAATGTGATGAGACAGCAGATAATAGATGTGATGAGAAAGCAGATAATAGATGTGATGAGACAGTAGATAGTAGATGTATGGGACAGCAGGCAAGAGATTAATGAGACAGCAGATAAATGTGATGAGAGAGTAGGTATCACTGATGAGACAGTAAATAACAGATGTGATGAGACAACATATATCAGATTGGAGGAGACGGCAGATAACAAATGTGATGAGACCGCAGTTATGAAATGTGACAAGACAGCAGATAATAGATTATATGAAATAGCAGATATTGATGAGACAGCACGTAACAGTTGTGATGAATCAGCAGATAATGATAAATGTAATGAGACAGCATATAATAGCATTAAAGAGAAAGCAGATAACAAATGTAATTAGATGGCAGACAACAGATGTGATAAGACAGCAGATAAATGTGATAACACAGACAATAGATGTGATGAAACAATAGACAATGGATGTGATGAAACAGCAGACAATAGATGTGATGAGAGAGCCAACAATATGAATGAATAATAAACAGTGGATGACAATACTCTAAACAGTGGATGACGACACTGTGAACAGCAGATAATATAAGTTGTCAAAAGAATTAGCTGTCACGATGTAGCATTGGGAATGCCAAAAAAGACAAGGAACTGGGATAATATTAGAGACAGAAAGAAAATAATTCATGAGCAGTTTAAACATAAGAACAATCAATGACATGACAAGGTCATTCCGTAATTAAGTTCAAATGATTGAAACAAATAAGTTAGTTGCATATCCTTTACGGGACATCGCAGTGAATCCCAGCATTTTTTGGCTATATGTGATTTTGTGGCAAGTTTACATTCACAAAATGTAAAAGTAGTTTGCCATTGCTTACTGAACGATTTGCACTCATACCATGTTATAAAAATCAACACACGTCAGTCCGCAAATATATAAGAGTAGGGTAAAATAGGACATTGGATATGAAATAAGTGAGACAAGACAGCTGTAACTACAGACATACAAAATGTGACAAGACAGCTGCAAAAGCTGACAACATACAAGTGAAACAAAACAGCTGTAACAGGTGACAAGAAATCTTGACAAAACAACTATAATAGCAGACAGCAAATACATGAAACAGTGTAGCTGTAAAAACTGTCAGCAAAAAAATGAAACAAGAATGTTACAAAAGGCTGAGGACAATAAACAGATATATATGAAAAGCTGTACAAGAAGAACAGACAAGAACCACAGACATAAAATTAGCTGTAGAAAGACAGAGAAAATCAGCAAACAAGACAGATGATTAAAGACACGTAAGTTAAGTTAGCTGATATGACAGCTGTAAATACATATGAGAATTTAAAGGAAAGACAATATGGCTGTTACAATAGGCAGCAGGCTTAAGACAGAGACATGAAAATAAAAATTAAAAGGATGTAAACAAGAGGGGGATGGGAACAGGAAGAGACAAAACATACATACTGTAAGAAAAAGAGAGTTATGCAGAATACCAGAAAGGACAAGAATTGGGCCAACGATGACTATCATTCTCTTGACCAGAAGAGACAGATCGTGTTAAGGCTTCCGAGAAGGCATAACAGACTGAACAAGCATGTGTATAAGCTGTACCTGAGTAACTGACCACTATGCTCATGCTGGCACAGTGCGTGTTCTCCAGCGTGTACAGCCAGCTAAGATAGGAATACTGGCCTAGTTTGATGGCACTGCATTTAAAGCTGTATGTAACAACAGTGAAACTACAAACAAACTGTTCATTACATCATGAGAACTCTTCTGTCAGTGTAAACATGAAAGAACACATGAAGAAAAGCAGAAATATAACTGTTGTAACAAAGGACAGCAGAAAAATGAGCCAATGCAGTTGACAAGACTATAGAGATATTAGTGGCATTTGAAAGCATTATGATAACTGACCTTATAGCTGCCAGTTTTGTTGGTATCAAAGTATGGAGGTACTTCTACAGTGATGACTCCAGTCAAAGGATCAACTCGGAAGAAGTCCCCACCAGATACAATACTGTAATCAAACTGATTATTGGGTGCCTGAAAAATAATTACAAACAAAAATATCAGAAAAGTTCCCAACTCAAGATACATTGGTATGTTAAAGTAAAGTGTGTTGCTTAGCTTAATCAATAGTATGAACCTATATCACAACATGAATAAATAAATTAAAGTAAGATTGTTGACATGTATCTTTCCTGTGACATCATATGGATGTGGAAGAAAGTCAGGGCTCTGGAACTTAAACACTATAGAAAAAAAATCTTAAAATATTGAGGACCAAGAATAAGACAAATAGTGATATTCTACAAGATCTGATTGTCAAGGGAGACTGGCTCATAAAAAGCATCATGTCTCGGACACTGAACTACTTTGGCCATATCAAATTACACAGTGAAATACTTGTGTCTTATCAAATGACACAGATAAATACTTGTGTCTTATCAAATGACACAGTGAAATACTTTTATCAAATGACAGTGAAATACTTGTCTTATCAAATGACACAGTGAAATACTTGTGTCTTATCAAATGACACAGTGAAATACTTGTGTCTTATCAAATGACACAGCGAAATACTTGTCTTATCAAATGACACAGTGAAATACTTGTGTCTTATCAAATGACACAGTGAAATACTTGTGTCTCATCAAATGACACAGTGAAATACTTGTGTCTTGTCAAATGACAGTGAAATACTTGTGTCTTATCAAATGACAATGAAATACTTGTGTCTTATCAAATGACACAGTGAAATACTTGTGTCTTATCAAATGACACAGTGAACTACTTTGGTCATATTAAATGACACAGTGAAATACTTTTGCCTTATTAAATCATAAAGTGGTTTGGGAAGAAAGTGATGGAACGCAGGGTTCCTGGAAGGAACAGCAGGTGTCAACCAGCATACAGTTGGACACAGGGCATTGCAAACATACTGTGTATGACAATACATCAGGCTAGGGGAAATGGCTAAGGGTTGAGAATCTTCTAGCAACCCATGATGAGAGCAACATTCTACAAATGACCTGCTCTATTATATGTCACTTAGCATGTAATACAGTCCTGCAGCAAAATGTTCTATGTGCACATCACTGTGTCTGTGGTATTTCAGATTTCTGAAGTAGGAGACAATTATCATGAAATCAGTGTGCATCAAATGTTCTATATGGTATGTCAGATGTGTGAAGTAGGAGATAATGATCATGAAATCAGTGTGCATCAAATGTTCTATATGATATGTCAGATGTCTGAAGCAGGAGACAATTATGAAATCAGTGTGCATCAAATGTTCTATATGGTATGTCAGATGTCTGAAGTAGGAGACAATTATCATGAAATCAGTGGGCATCAAATGTTCTATATGGTATGTCAGATGTCTGAAATATGAGACAATTATCATGAAATCAGTGTGCATCAAATGTTCTATGTGGTATGTCAGATGTGTGAAGTAGGAGACAATTACCATGAAATTAGTGGGCATCAAATGGGAGAAAGAAGTTAACAGATAACATTAGTTAGTGGATGTCAGCACGGCCAAATGGATAAGATCGCTTGCTCTTAAACTTCTGTTGTGCTGCTGCTGAGATAGCATGTTCAACATACATGACATTCATTTGAACCAAAATGTTGACTTTCGCCATGGACTTGGCGACGTAAATTACAAGCACCTCAGAAGTCAAGAGTGGGTTTGTCTGATGACGAGAGACACTGGTAATCTGCATGCAAAAATTGGTACAGTGCACTAGTAGTAGTAGTAGCATGTGTACGCACTAAGCTAGAGTTCAAAGCGAGTGCGCACGTGCACACGCACACACACACACACACATGCATGCATGCACACACACACCATTTAGTGAATAATTCTTATTTATCTTCTTCACAGACATTGCACATGACCCACTGAGTGACAATTACTCTATAAAAATATGGACCTTGCACTATATGCCTTTTCAGGTATGTGAAGGGGTCCTTCAGGTTTACTTTCCCATATTGATTATTGGCATGGACGATCATATATCTCTCAACAATCCTCACCTTTTATTGTTTTTGATCAATTCTTGTGTTGATATCTGTCCATGTTATGAAGTAAGATAGTCCTGTACATTTTCCTTCCAGTCATTCATTGCTTTTTCTATTTATCTTACCAACTGTTAAAATGTATTCTCCTCTCTTCACGTGAACAAATAATTTATGTTTTCTTCTGTAGCAAGTTTTCTCTGTGCTTTGGTTTCTTTTAAAATATCATTATTATTTTATTGTCACGGTCTAAGGTAGTTTTAATTATCGTCAATAAAAACGTGTGACTTCAAAATATTTTCAAATCTGCCTGCAAACTGTCCAGAATTTACAACCATGTGTTAAGATTAAGCCTTTACTGTAATATAGCTGCCTTCCCTGTAATATAAGTGTCTTCACCATGATATAGCCGAGTACTTACTGTCAGATCATCATCTCTTGCTGTGACCTGGATGACAAAAGTGCCTGGGCGAGCATTCTCTTGAATGGTAGCCTGTGTTTGCTGGTTATAACAAAATACGGGGGATTAAAGTTGCGGGTCACGCGAATGGAACACACTGTGTAGGCACGTCGTGGTATGGCCCCATTGTCAATTACTCCAACTAGAAGCTAATAGGAAAATAAGAAAACATTAAAATAAAATAACATAACATTAAAGCACCAATATTATTCAAATGGTGCATCTGTGCAAAGTTCTGTTCTATCTAGATGTACCATCTAGAGTAAAGTGTATGCATATGAAAACCATTAAAGCATATATTGGATATTGTTTGAGGCTAATATTTAAACAACCAAACAGTACACATGGGGTTATGTGTCACATTATCTCTGCTGAAGACAGAATGCAGATAGAAACTAAGTCTGTAACCACTACTCATGCAAAATATATCTTATGTATATGCAACTATGAATTTCATGGCATACTATAGACTTTTTGCCTGCCCATAAATCAACAAAGTATAGATTATGATACATCAGTAGTTATTTAGATAACTGAAATGTGTACAAATAAATTATAATATTAATGCAATCATAAATTAAGTAGGATGAAAAATTATGAATATAACGTACTAAATAATTAAACATAAAATAATAACAGTGGTATGTACATGGATATGTGGGGAAAAAATGCTATAAAATGTATAAAAATGCACTGTAACTGGCAGCTGTTACAGAAAATTACATCAAGGTTGACAGAAAGAAAAGATATTGGACAATCTGACCTCACTACATGGGAAGATATCATTAATAGTCTCCATGTGAAATATCTGTGGTGGCAGCGTAGGGGTATCCTTTATCGAAGGATAAAGTAAGGCATCTCCTTCCCTCCACTAGCCTATGAGAAGCCTTTCTGGGCAGGGTGGAGTACTCATTTAACCCCACAACTAGGGTAATGTAAAACCATGTTAGGAGGTGGTGGGTAGAGCTTTAGAGCAGCTGAAGTTAGTTGCTAGTTATGGTCTCAAGTTTGGAACGGTCAGAGAATCTTTCTACATAGACAATGGCAACAGGCGCCATAGTACAATCACTGCCAATAAGAAAAGCAATGACAAACTACCCTCTTTACTGAATACTAGTAAATTAAGATTTTAATATCACACAATTTCATATAGATGGTGTGACTCCAATACACTGGTGACCATATGAGATGGTAAACCATGACCATTCATACCTATCAACAAAACACAGCATAATGATGATCAATAATATCTGACTATGGACTGATGTGCCTTGCAAACAGGAAGCATTCTGCTGTACATCTGGTATTTCTTTTGGTGCGGTGGTGATGGTGATGAGTTTGTCTGTGTGAATGTGTGTCTGTTGTGTGTGTGTTTATGGTGAATGTCTCTCTCTCCCCTCCCTCATTTCTGCTTACTGAAAAAGTCTTCATTCACAAATTCAAGATTATTCCTTGCAGTGCATCTCTGTGTATTATGGTTAAAAGCCATTTCCTCATAGCATGCTGTGTTTATCCCAATATTGTCATGTCTTAAATTAAGGTTTTTTTTTAAAAATGTGTAGCTGTTGCAGTCATTCAATGTTTCTGTTACCATTTGCCAGCTACCAGAAAAGAGCGTCCTTTAGAAAAACTTGGACAATGTGCAGTCAAGCTGAAAAACATCTGATGGCTGCAGAAATGTGGTTTCTGAGGAAATTGCAAAGAATACCATGGACAGACAGAAAAACCAATGACCAAGTACTACAGGAGACAAATGACAATCGTAAATTGATTAGAGAAATGTTTTGGACATGTTATGAGAAGAAATGGATTGGAGAACTTAGTGACAATTGGCAAGATTGAAGGGAACAGACCAAGAGGAAGACCCAGAGGAAAATACCTGGATGGCTTGGCCACATGGCATGGATGAGACAGGTACACTGAGCTGATCCACGAAGCTGGTTATCGAGTGAAATGGCGAGTCATGACCGCCCACGCTTTCCGGCATGGCACATGATTGATTGATTGATTGAATGGAGACTAGGACTGTAGAAGTTATGATCAAACACATCAATCAGCAAACTTGCAAACAATGAGACAAATGTGGCTGAAATAAATGCAGTGTGGTGTCAGCTGTGACATCAGTGTGCTGTCATGATGGTGAGATGAGAATCTGAAATAAATGCAGTGTGGTGTCAGGCTGTGACATCAGTGTGCTGTCATGATGGTGAGATGAGAATCTGAAATAAGTTATTGGCTGTCAGGATATAACTATGATCCGACTTACAGTGAAGGAATCTGTTCCAGTCTGAAACAGTGAGGACTTCAAAGTAACTGCCCCAGTGGTTGGGTTTACTTCAAAATACTGCGGGGCTGTCTGGTAACCATCCAGAAAGTAGGTCAACCGGTTGAACTAACAACACAGAAAAAATAACAGATGGCATGTATATTATTAAGTATTAAATAATGTTAATGAAAAAGTGTTTTAAAGGTATTTCAGTCTATATGTGAAGGTTCATGTAAATCTGTATCTATTGTTCCCTCTCATTTACACATATTCAAACAAGGGCTTCTCATAAGTTTTTAGCCTGACCATGAAGGAGTAGGCAGAGAAAATTGAAATTTGGCACATGTATAGCTCATTCAATTTGTAATGGACATATGAATTATTAATTTCCCACCTCAACTGGTTTTCCCAATATGGTGCATGGCACAACACACCCTACTGACCAGATCTGCACATCCAACGGTTTGTCAGAACAATGGAGAAATCAGACGCCAGGACTGTGATAAAATTCTTGATTTTACAGGGTAAAACACCTACAGAAATACACAGGGAGATGGGGGGCCAGTGTTTGAGCAAGTCTGTCCTTCGTATGCTTCTGTAAAAAATTGGTGTTTACAGTTTAAGTGTGGCAGTTCCCAAGTTGCAGATCTGCCAAGACCAGGACGACCATCCTCAGAAAGCAATGATGCAAATGCTGTAAAAGTGAAGAAAATCATAGGCCATGATAGGAAAATGGCAATTGCAGAGACATCGGGTTCACCAAACCTGAGTAAGAGTAAAGTTTTTAGAATTTTATACAACAGACTGAACATGAGAAACGTGTGTGCCCCGCGCCTGCTGACATGTGAACAGAAACAAACACGAGTTGATTGCTGTGGCCAGTTGCTCAACATGTGGCGGTCGAAAAAACATGTAAAAGACCGTGAGGACGGTAGATGAGACTTGGATTCACCAAATCGTAAAAAACAGCTGAAAGGAAATCGTCTTGACAGTGACGAAGATGTCATACTGGCTTGTGATAACTGGTTTAGTTCGAAAAATAGGTTGTTTTATTCTGAAGGTCTTTTCAAGGTCACACAGAGATGGCAGAAATGCATAAATTCAGGTGGTGGCTACATTGAGAAGGAATAAGCACTGTGCCAAATTTCAATTTTCTCCGCCTACTCCTTCATGGTCAGGCTAAAGACTTATGAAAAACCCCTTGTATTACTAAAAGATGGTTAAATATACACACAAGGAAACAATATAAATGTGTATAAGATTATTGCATATCTTAAACTGTAAACCGACTCATGAGAAATGTGAAGAAGACTATTGGACCTCAACAGACTACTACCCTGTAGATAACATCAAACAAGACTGGATATCTAAATTCAAGACAACATGTCTGACAAATGGAAGAGTCATTCACACTAATATATCCTTAATGACATTAACAAACTTATCATACATGAGCATTTGCTGTGAAATGTTGTTTTAACAATAAATGAATGACTTACCTCGGTATCATTATCTCTTGCAGTCACTGTAACCAACACTGAGCCTATTGCTTGACTCTCAGGAATGACCAGACTGCAGGTGTCATTGAAGAACATTGGATTATATATATTTTTGGTCACAATTATACGAACATCAGCCAAGGTGGTAGCCATGTTGGGGGGACTGCCTTTGTCACTAACTTGTACCTTCGCCTGAAACATTAACATTTATGTGTGTCACTGTAAACACCATATTGAAAACAATATATTATATTATCATTGCATATGCATGTTACTAGAAAATTGTCAGCATAAAATGTTACCATTGTTAATTAATATAACAAATAACATAATAGCAATGAAAGACAGTCTAATAAAGGAAGACATTAATCATTAGAATGTATCTAATTACAAAAATGACTAAAGAGACTTCATTTCCATCCCAATCCTGGGATATTTTCCATTTTCCTTATTAGACTTGGTGAAATGACTTTAAGCTCTGTTACTAGGTCCTGCAAAAATTAACTCTGTTCAATCCTGATGTAACCATACTTCATCTCATAATTTTCTCCCCATCCTGGTGTAATCATACTTTCAACAGTCCTGGTGCAATAATGTTTCAGCTTCTACACTAGTCCTAGTGTGCTCAGAGTTCAATTCATTTATAGTCCTGATGTAATAATTCTATCTTACTCACATCAACTCTCCTGGTGTAATTAGTATTCCATTGCCCACATTAGTTAGGGTGTAATCAACTCCATTATCAATTCTGATATAATCCTATTCAACTATCATTAGTCTCTCATCAATCAATCAATCAGGTGCCATCTCCACAATGAAAATTGGCTGCAATGGATCTCCAACACTGTCTCTTGCCCTGACTGTACATTCTGTCAGGCTGATGTTTGTCCATCTCTTGATGTTACCTTCCCACTTGTATCATTGTCTACCTCTTGCTCGCTTGCCCTCAACCTTGCTCTCCAGTATTGTTTTTATAAGAGTATCATGTCTTTTAACGTGGCCAAAATATTTCACTTGCCTCCTCTTTATTCTATTCTTTAACTCTCTCTTCATTCCCAGTTTTTCTAGAACCTCTGGATTTGATTGTTTTTGTTTCCATGAAATATGACATATTCGTCTGTATATCCACATCTCCAGGGCTTCTATGCGACTTTCTGGTTGCTTGTTCAATGTCCAGGCTTCTGCGCCATACAGTAGCGTTGAACATAAATAGCATTTGACAATTCTCATTTTCAATGCGTTGTTAATCTCTCTAGATGTTAATACTGATTTCATGCCGTTGAAAGCATATTTGGCCATACCTATTCTCTTTTTGATTTCTATTTCACTTCTGCCATCATCGGTTATTATATGTCCAAGAGAAACTTGAAGTCTCTCATAACCCAGGTATAATATACAACTAGCATATATGATGAAACGACTTCGAAAACATTTGCCAAAACTTACATTGAATTCAGACTGATTTGTCTGGACCAAGGGTTGCTTAAGAATGATTAAGCCAGAGTCATTTATATCAAAATATTGCTGGGAAGTAGGATCACTGACAATCCGGTAGCTTAGGTCTTTCCAAGGACTCTGGTGGTGGAAGAAAAACATACAGGTTATGATAAATGTATGTACAATGTGCACAATCTTAATTTTCTTCACATTTCAGTTGTCCACGAAGCACAGGACTTTAATTGCATTTTTAAACAAGCAAAATGCAAACACAACATTATAATATTTGTTATTATTAACTCTTAAAGGACAGGAGGTTTAGGTGCAGAATTTTTCTTTCAGTTTAATTCTTTGTTGAAGATTAAGGGTTAATTATTTCCATGATTTTCAAAAATATACTGACTGTATAAAGTGGATATTTATATTTATAACCAACGCACATGAGGTGAAAAGTTTGATAGGAATTATCTCATCATGTACACTGCCACATTAGATTAGAGAAATTAGACGAAGACAGTCAAAATTTTTTTGGACATGTTATGAGAAGAAATGGAGTGGAGAACTTATTGACAACTGGCAAGATCGAGGGGAACAGACCAAGAGGAAGACCGAGAGGAAAATACCTGGATGGCTTGGCCACGTGGCATGGACAAGACAGAAACACTGAACTGATCCACGACTCTGGTGATCAAGTGAAATGGTGAGTCATGACTGCCCACACTTTCTGGCATGGCACATGATTGATTGACACTACCACACAGAGGTCCTCCCCCACACGTTAACACATTTACTGTTCACCAGCAGAGGAAAAAAGCTGCAAGGTTGTAATGACAGATTCAAACAGTTTGGCATCAAAGCAAATGCCGAAAACATGTGAACTTGCCAATGGCATGAGGGAATTTCCAACTGAGGGAAATTTTCAACCTAACGAATGTGTGAACTGATCGAACAGCTGGTTCAGGAAATAACATGTACTTTATTTTTTTTATTCTTACCATACTAGTGGCTTAATAATGACAGTCTTTACACTCACAAACTTTTCATTGTGTCTGTCCGATGTATGTCTCTTCAAGGAGAGATGTTGTTTTCTTATTTTGATGTATATAGTTATATTATTAATATTTCTGTTATTCTTACCACACAAGTAGGAATATCATGCTGTTCTAGGACTAGTTGCTATGCATATTATTTAAAATTATAATCTTTATATACAAAATGTATATGATGTTTAAAATAGTTAACATATGCTGCACTTTTAACGTGAGGCATCCTCTGCATTATCTGGTTGTGATCTGTTCTCGATAGCGTGTCGAGTCACTGTGATGATGTGACCTCCTCTTTCCCACTCCTTGGGGTTATCAACACCAGCTACTCTTACCTTTTTACGAGCCATTCACAGCTATATCCAGGGACTTCATCTCTATTCAGCCTTAAAAGAGACATTTGTCCCGAGTTTGCTTGCTTGAGTGTAAGCGTCGGGGGAGTGAACCTGAACCCTCTACAATGCCAGTGTGAGCGATAACTTAATAAGCTAACAAAAAAAGAGTTCATAATACTCCTCTAATTAGCACTTATGACAACTTGGTTGCCGTCCAGGATATAATTAATGAATTCATATAATTTGGGCCTTCTCACCCAATGAATTCAGACTTCTAGTCTGCGACATAATCTGGGGCTAAACCTTATGATAATTACACACATACTTTACATAAAAATATAATAAACCAATTTGTACTTACATTTATATCCCTATCTGAGGCTGTAATTTGTATTACACCAGTTCCCAAGGCAGTGGTCTCTGGAATTGTTGTGGTGTAGGATGCTGGATTGATAACTGGTGCTTGTAAGTTATGGTTAATGATCACCATGATGAACATTACAGCTGATTTTCCACCCAAATCTGTTGCCACAATTCGCAGCTGAAAATATACAACAGTATCATGTACTCTCTGTAATACCGTCAGTCTGTTTTGGATACATTCCATTTTGGTAAAATATTCACTTTTCCTTTTACACAATTTTCAAGCGCATATTCCTCTGGTGTGAATAATATCTTAAAATCAATGCATTTTAAGCTTTTTTTAAAAATTCACACAAGCACAAGCATGCGCACATGCACACACGCATGCACGCACATGCACACACACAAGAAAAATATATAGTGAAAAAACACAACGAGTAAAAGAGTAACAAAAGTGAAGTGAAGTGCTATATAGAACCCATACTGTTATATTCATGTGAAACATGAACTATAAGCAGACAAGCTGAGAAACATCTAATGTAGTGGAAATGTGATTTATTAGGAAAATGCTAAAAAATACATTGGAAAGACGGAAAAAAGAATGAGAAATTCTTACAAGAAACAAATGGAAACCATAAAATGATTAGAGGAATTAGACGCTGACAGTCAAGATTTTTTGGGGTGTTTTTTCTTTAGAAATGAACTTTAAAAATCAGTGACAACTGGCAAAACTGATGGGAAAAGAACAGGGGGAAAACAAATAGATAAATAGCTGGATTGCTTGGCCACATGGCAAAATCAGGACAAGAATACATTCTTGATCCAAGACCCAGGTGATCATGTGAGATGACAAACCATGACCACACACGTTTATTGGCATGGTTACATGGTGAGTATATTTATATATATTTATATATACTTGAATGGAATGGTTACATGGTGAGTATATTTATATATATTTATATATACTTGAATGGAATGGTTACATGGTGAGTATATTTATATATATTTATATATACTTGAATGGAACGGTTACATGGTGAGTATATTTATATATATTTATATATACTTGAATGGAATGGTTACATGGTGAGTATATTTATATATATTTATATATACTTGAATGGAATGGTTACATGGTGAGTATATTTATATATATTTATATATACTTGAATGGAACGGTTACATGGTTTCAGAGATGTCTTACTCAACTACATGTCAACCTGGTATTGACATGGCTTTCCGTTCCCAGTTTTTATGTCAATAAAATTGTCTTCTTCAGATCCCCAGTTAAGCATTTCTGTCTTTTATCTGTTATGTTTTGTTTTTCATGTTCGCTGATAAAGACTGATCCAAACATCTGCCTGTATCTGTGTGTTTTACTTTTCATTGAGCTTCCAAGTCATATTCAGTGTTTATTTGGACAACATGTCAACGTGTAAGTTTCATTTTCTCTGTGCATTCAACAATGAAGATACATTCTCTATTTCCTACCACACACTAAATACTACTATAGCCAGCATTTGTTTGTATGTATGTAATGTTACAGTTACATTTCTGTTTGCTAGCTGGCTTACTCAGTCATTCCTCCTTCACTCTTAGATGTGCAGATTCCTTCACACTAGCATTTTTAACAAATGCTCACACATTCATTTACATAAAATCTCAGCTCACACCAGCTTCCCATTAAAAATAATAACTCTTCCCTCTCTATCTCCCTCCTATCTCCCCCCCCCCCTCCCTTTCCCAAATGAAATTACACATATTTACAATAATCACTATATTCATGTGGCAAGTCATTTGCAGAATGTGGCTCTCATGAGAACTTGCCAGCAAGATTGCAGTTCTCATGTCTCCCGTCTCTTCTTGTTTTAACCCTGCCTCCCATCACTGTTCTATCTAAACCACTGTGGTGTTTAATCTGGCTAAAGTATTTCAGTTTCTGAGATGTGGTACTGTTTATGAACCCGTTTTCCTCGACGTTAAGACCTCATAAAATGTCAGTATTTCTTCCTCTTGGCTTATAGTATTTTAATAATTTTTATGCAGCAATTAAATTCACAGGAATCAGTTGTTACTTTCTGTGAAATGGTCCATGATTTACATCCATATGCTGCGACAGGAAAGATCTATATTCTCAACATATTTTATTTTTTTTGTCTGTGCTGGTGTTGAGCCTTAGGCTCTTGATGGTTTACACTCTGCATTTCTAGGGCCAATAAATTTCTGAGTTCCCTTGACCTTTCTTGTTATTTTGGAGCTCATGAATTAAAGTTTGTGAAATTTTCAACTTCATTGTAAATTGCAATGTGTATGTAAAGTTCTGCTATTATGGAAACATTCTTCAGTATTTACTGCTAGTTGTTTTCTTTTAGAATAGAGAACTTACAGTAAGGAAAGGCTCTGTAGTCAGAGATAGACTCTGGGTATTTGTAACTCGTCCTGTGGATGATTCAACTGCAAAGAACATTGGAGCATTTCCATCACCATCCAACCTGTATGTCACTTGATCAAATTCAGGCTATGTAGAAAATAAAACAAAGGCAAGTTACACTCAATAAAGAATACATTTCAATAATACTCAGTAACAATTTAGATTTTAACAACTAGATGTTGACTCTATTAGAACCCAACATCTGTTCACAACAAAGAATTTCATTTACACTGTTACATAGGGAGATTCAATACTATCTTGGTTAGTACACCTGCCTGCCAAGACAGTGTTCTGGATTCAATCCCCAACAGAGATAGCTCCCCCCCCCCCCCCACCTTGCAACTTATACAACTGTGGGGTCAAGCCTGTCACATAAAAATGGGTAGCAAATATTTAACATTTACTGCACATTGTTTGGGAAGGAAAGGCGACAAGGAAGGGAACTTGTCACAGACTTCATATGTTGTGACCTATCATATGTGAAGGCCTAACACATCATACCCTAAATGCTGTATATGCTATTGCACTAACTTTACCTTTTTGTAGACGTATATGGCTATATAGCAAAGAAGTTAAAGCATGCAACATACACCTGACATTCTTTATTGTTGGTGTGTTTGCCATGAAACATTACTACAACATGAAAATATAAATAATTCTAGGAACTCAGCATCATTATCAGACAGTGAAATTGACTAAGTAAAGCTGGTCCACTTCTCATATGTTAATACTGGTTAATGAAAAATAACTTTGGGCTTTTGTGAGCACCAAGTTCCTTATGTTAGTATGAAATAAAATTCACAAACTACATGTTTACATACCATGCAGGCATACTGCAGATCCTAAACTACATCGATATTTTCAATGAATCAATGTTACATAATGGGCATTATAGTCAGTATTACACTGGTTACTTTTCTTTGGTAGGTTAACTGGTACAACTTCCCAAAATGTTAATTTGAGTTAATAAAAGAATCATACCTGTAGAAAAATTGAGTAGCACTAGACAACTATATGCTTTTTATAAAACCATAGCATTGCAACTCTTTCAGTCCCAAGCGATGTGCTATTGAGTTCTTTTCATGAATCCCAACCAATATTTAATGTGTCCTCATACATTTCTCATTTGGTCCCCTATTTATTTAGCCTTTCAACAGTAATGCATTTCTGATTGTTTCATAGTTATTATTGTTCCTCTAGGACATGAGATGTACAAGCTTCTGGGACTCTATAAAAGTGTTAAGTGGTTCATGCGCTCAATATATATTTAAGTGTTGTTTAAAACAGTCCTAGACTTTACATCTCAAACACATCATCATCAAGTGCCCTGCCAGCTGGCATAGGTGTTCATGGCTCTACACAGATCTCGGTTTTTGGTGCTCTGGATCAACTCTTCTGATGATATTCCTCAATGCCACCATCTCAATCCATCCAGCATCATTTCTCTTGGTCTGCCTCTGCCTCTTTTCCCCTCGATCTTTCCAGATGTCACAATGTTCTCCAATGCCTCTCTTCTCATTACATGACCAAAGAAAGCTGCTTGTTCTCTTTCTTATTTTTGTATGTAATGTTCCAGTTTCATTAGCCTCTTTCAGGCAATAGTTATTAGTTGCCTCTTTCAGGCAATCGTTGTTAGTTACTTTGGCAGGCCAAGGAATTTGCAACATTCATCTCAGGAACCACATCTCTAGTTGCTTCTAAGTTCTTCCTAATTTATTCATTTAAATTCCAGATTCGCTGCCATACAGCAAAACTGGTTCTATATAACACTTCAGCACTCTCTTTCTTACATTCAGTGATAGTGACTTATTGTATTACTCTGCATTTTCTGAAATGTGGCGTTTGCTTGCCCAAATCTACAACCTCTGTTGTACATCTTCAATCTGATGTTATAAATGCCCCTAGGTATTTAAAATTATCCACTTGGTTAAGAATTTTCCCTTCTATTTCTATGTCGCATTTTGGTGTCACCATTTTCCTTGATATTGATTGATTGATTGATTGATTGATTTAGGAATCGACATCACAGCATTCGGGGCATTTCCTTGATATCACCATTGTTACTGTTTTCTTGATATTCAGGTAGAGTCCTTTCTTTGCACTCTCTGTTACTACAATGTCCAACAATTGTTGTAGGTCTTTTGCATTATCCGCCATCAATACTGTGTCATCTGCAAGAGAAGGTCAGCCAGAGAGACGAATGGAGACAGATTGTATTTGCAGCAAAGAACCTCAATGGCTCGGAACGCTGAAGAAGAATACTGTGTCATCTGCATAGCGTATATTGTTTATATTATAACCTCTGATTAGTATTCCTGGCTTCTCTTTGACCTCTCTCATTACTTCGCTATATAGGGAGAAGAGATCCAGTGACAAGACACACCCCTGTCGTACTCCTAGCTTTATCTGTTCATAACTGCACTCTTTATTTCCCATTTTAATTCTGCTACTTGGTTCCAGTAAATATTCTTTATTATTCTTAAATCTTTCCCATCAATGTTTATATCTTCCAACATTTCAATCAGTTCATCATGTTTTACTTTATTAAATGCCTTAGTATATAATTTATGAAGCACAAATATATGTCTTTCTGTAGCTTTATTGACCTTTCTATTAGTGTTCATAATGTAGATATTGCATTGTTTGTATCCTTTCCTTCCACAAATCCATACTGTTCATCACCAATGTCCACTTTTATTTTCTTTTTCTTTTGTTCTTCACATTATAAATCTACTTTGTGATATAGTTTACTGAGATTAATTGTTACAAAATCCCATGCATTCAATTGCTCCTGGTCTTTTTTGATATAGCTATAAATACAGATTTCAGAATATCGCTAGTTAAATATGCAATGCTGTAAATATCATTCAACATTTTGGTTAATATATCTACTCCAAATTCTTCCAATACTTCTATTGTAATTTCATCTGGCTCTGTTAATTTTCCTTTCTTCATATGTTTAACAGTGCCAGTGACTTCTTCTATGTGGACCTTCTAAGTTAGTTTCTTCTGTTAATTCTTCCCTTTCTGCACTATATAATGCTTGTCAGAGCCTAGCTACGCAGCAACATCGTTACGGCACCCGGCGGACAAGAGTTGTCGGCTGGCGAGATTGTTACCTGACACGCGACCAGCGCTGACGACAGACGCACGCAAAGCCACGTGACCCCACCAGAGGCAGTGGGACAGTGTGCGTGATAGCTTAGACCAAGCTGGGACAGGACTCTGAACGGACGTGTGTGACGAGAGCAAGGCGTTTGTGTGAATCTCCGTGGTTGTAAGCTGAACGACTGATATCTTGAGCGCCAGACCTATGAGCTGTAATGTGGTTGTGAGTTATATGTTGTACATTGCTGTAATTATCGTTATGTATTTAATGTGGCAATAAATCCATAGAACTTGTGTTGCTGTGTCTTACGTCGAATCACGTTATACTTGTACTGTCTCACATGTGTTAGCCAACGAGCCTAATAGAAGATCCTGACATGTGTGGACGTGGGTTGCTCGTCTTTATTTAAGAACCTAATATATTTAGACGTGTGTTGTTCGTCTTTGTTATTTAAAACTATAATTCTTGTACTTGTAAAATTTGTCAAGGTTATAGTGATGTACATGTGATCGGAAAAGTCTCAGTGTGATCCATTACTACATTGTCTAAATATGTTTAAGATCATTAGTAAATGTACAGTACATATTGTTTGATCCTGTAAACGTGTTAAACATTTGTGATTTGTGAAAATTGTCACCGTTTGACCTTGTCAACATTGTGATTTTGCCGCCATTTTGACCTTGTCGCCATCTTGTAAACTTGATGTCTTTGTCCTTACTGAATGTCATCTTGATGTAAGTGATGTGTCATCAATGTTATTGAGTGTTCAAATACAGATAGATTGTTTTTGTGTATTGAGTTTGTGGAACGCAAAGAGTTTTGGAAAGAGTGTAACTTCTGTTGAAAGAAACACTGTTGACGACAAATTTACGACATACAATTATACTCAACGCCATCCAAACCAAATCAACACTTAGTGACTTGCAGGCACACACCAACAAACACACGCTAACTTATTTCTCTCCAAAAACAAAGCAGGTTTTTGCGTACCATCCATAACCCTGCCGTAGAGGTCATTAGTGGTTCCGAAGTACGACCTTACAGTTTTCTAGCCCGATTGCCCAACCATTCGTCACCATATCCAAGGGCACTTGAGTATATTTTTCTTCACTTTAACTTTACGTATGCATTAGTGGGCACGCATCGTATAGTCAAATCAATTGTAAGTTATTTTTCTACTAACCATTTACAACATATTTTGTGTGGTTGATTTTCATTGACATATTTTCTCCATCATGTCGTCATTATTTGATTTCATCGATATGGGGTTAAAATTAAAGTTGGAAGGTGATGAATTAACACAATGGAGTGAGAAGAAATACGCAGAATACCTACTTGTTCAGGAAAAAGCTGCCGAACGCGATGAAAGAGCAGCAGAAAGAGCTCTAAAACAAGCAGAAATGGCTGCAAAACAAGATGAGGCAGAAACAGCTCTAAAACAGGCAGAGATTGAAAAGGCTGCCAAACAAGCTGAGGATAGACGGTGAACTTAAGAAAGCAGAAATAGCAGCTCAGAGTAAGAGAGAAGAACTTGAATTACAGTTGAAAATGAAACAACTCGACACTGAGACTGCAATGAATAAAGAGTCAAAGAAATCTGAAAGACTGGAAAAAGAAAACCAGTATAAGAAGTACCAAGGTATCGTTCGTAACTATACCTCGGGTGACTGCATAGCAGCCTTTACCCAAAATTTTGAGACATTAATGGAACATTACCAAGTTCCACTTTCGGAATGGAATATTTTATATATGAGGAGTCTATCTGGGGAACCTCTGAAAGTCATTGAAACCATCCCCAAAGACCTCAGAAAAGAGTACCATTACATTAAATCTAAAATAATGGCACATTTCATGTTAGATGAAGCAGGGTACAGAGAACAATTCAGTAAACTGAGTCCAAAATCAACTCAAACGTTCTCTGACTACCTCTGTTTAGTCCGAGACATTTTCAGCAAATGGACTTCATCAGCCAAAATTAACAAAAATTATGATAAATTAGAAGATCTCATTATTCGAGATAAAGTTATTTCTTCTATCCCATCATCTTTTTCTAAGTTCTTACAGGAGAATGAATGCACAAGTGTGGAAGAAATGGAAAGACGTGGGTCGGCCTATTATACGGCAAATAAACAGTGTTTTGCCACTGAAGCTACTGACAGTAACTGGGTAGCAGCAGCCAACTATGAGAACAACTATAGTAGGCAAAAACCACACAGGCCTACCTCTGATAGAGTTAGACAATGCACTCACTGTAAATTGTCTCACCATTTGAACGAGATGTGCGATAAAAACCCAGGGTACCTAACATACTTGCAAAATATGGTAAACAGACAAGACATAGAACGTAGATCGTTCAAAAGTGCACGTAAATGTTTTCTCTGCAAGGCTTACGGTCACTATCGTATGGATTGTAGAGGCAGGCATATGACCAACAAAGCCAATGCCGCCTTGTTCGATAGCTCAGCGTCAGAAGACGAAAATCCAGAAAAACATCCTGTACATGCAGCACAGGCTTGTGATGTATTTAGTGCCAACAAATGCACTGTCTGTAATACCTTCAATGAAAATGGTACCTTAACATGCGGGCACGCCGTCCCTATTGCCAATGAGGAAGCTAACTTGGCAATAGACTCAAAATGCAGTTCAGCAAAGAACGTAAGAAAAGTGAACATCACAGACATGAAGACAACACCAGACTTTGTACCATATTGTAATAATGTTGTTAACATCACTCAACCTCATTCTTTATATAAAGAGGTCAATGCTCAACAAGAAAGTGAGGAATTGAACAAAACCTCAAAACTGTCAGTTAGGAAAATTAACATTCCATAAAGGTTACATCAATGACACAGTATGCACATGTGTACGCGACACAGGGTCCTGTCTTATCGGTCTTCGAAAGACCTTAGCTGATCCTAAAGACTACCTAGATGAGTACATCTATTGCAAAACTGTTTCAGGGACAGTAGAGAAATATCCCATGGCATGGGCCAATATAAAATCACCTTTCCTATCAGGCAGAGTAACTTGTGCTTTATTAGACAATCCATGTTGTGATTTATTAATTGGAAATGTATTGAATGTGACAGATTACATAGAGTCCAAACCTCACACAAGGCAAAAAGTTAACACCACAACAAATACTGCCTTAACTACCCCACTCATCATACAACAACATGATGAACAGACCAAGGTAACACACCATACCAACTTCATTACCATCTCAGAACAAGAAAAAACAGAAACTGGTGTGTATCAGCACAAAGAAAAAGGTGCAGAAAACAAACAGTTCACAACAGCGAGGAAAGATCACAAATCATCATGGTATATACTATACCTCCTATACTCTCTGTTAACTACACACATAACCAAGTGCACACAGTGGATAGTTATACTTGCACTACTGATTGTAAATACAAAACAAATGCCTTCACAAACAGTTATATTTCCACAGCATCATGACACAACACAGATGATATTACTCATGACAAACCAGCAGACTTTGTTACTTATGTCATTACTGTTGAACCAAATTTTGTTACTGCCACTCATAAGCTCTATGTTAAATCAACGCATACGAATACCTATGCTGAACAATGTAAAACATCAGTCGGTGGAATTACTGACAAAAATCAGAAACAAAGTACCCTACATATTTTGGAAAATATACACAAATTGCAAAAGATCATACAAACATGCACGATTACATTTCACAACTATACATGGTGTATTATTATTGTTTGAACTATTGAATGTATACACACATGTACGAGTGCAGGTTTGGAGATAGCACTCAAAATGATCTCAACATGAAATTTGAAAATCCTTTTGGAAGATTTTAACCGTAACCCACTCTATATCCTTAGATCCAGTAACTCCAGACTGGCCTTGTCTGCTATACGACTCCTCCTATCTGACATTCCTAATATCATTCACTATATCTGACGACATCTGTGTCCATACAGAGACAATGACGGAACATATAAAGATACTGGAACAGACACTAGAACGTATCAGACAGCACGGACTGACAGTGAAGCCTTCAAAGGTGAGCATGGCTTACCAAGAGATATCATTTTTGGGGTACAGAATATCCAATGGCTTTGTCATGACAGACAACAAAATTGTCTCCAAAATTCTAAAACTGTCACTTCCAACAAATAAGAAACAAGTCCGCAGTTTGTTGGGACTTATTAATTATTACAGAAACTTTATTCCTGATTTTTCAGAACTGACTGAGGTTTTTTCTAACTTACTAACCAAGAATAAACCCGAAAAAGTTGTAAACGATGAATGCCTACGAAATGCATTTGATAAAGTTTTGGCACACTTTTCTGATAAGAATTCACCTAATCTCATCCTTAAATTGCCCAACATTCGTTTACCTTTCAGATTGAGAACAGATGCTAGCTCCATTGCGATCGGTGCAGTCCTATTGCAGGAATACAACGACATCCTGCATCCCGTTTGTTTTCTATCAAGAAAACTAAGGCCCCGAGAGCGGGCATGGTCCATTCCGCAATTAGAAGCATTGGCCTTAGTAGAAAGTGTGACGAAGCTGTCCAGATATCTTCTAGGACGTCACTTTATCATCGAAACTGACAACAGTCCATTACGGTATATCAATTCCGCAGTACCATCAAATAATATGATTGCTCGCTGGTCCTTGAAGCTTCAGAATTTCAGTTTTGAAGTTCGCCATATTCCCGGCAGAATGAATACAATCGCCGACCTTTTGTCCCGTTGTCCGACAGACCCAGTAAGCAATGTCTGAGTGCACTGTGTAATATTACACTCAGCCCAACACAGCCACCAATGAGTGAATTTTTTTTCCATTCACCTACTGTGTAAGGTCTATAAGTAAAATTGTGATACGGTTTAGAAACCGACATGTATAATATACTTATTTTAATCAAGTCATGTAATGAGTGTAGTATAATTGTGTAGTGTGTGTTAGAATGAGAACAATATTAATTGTATATATACACCAACAACAATGTCACAGACGCTTAACCACTTACCAGAAGCGAACTTTACCATTGTGACATTTGTGAGTGATTTTCTTCACCGTGATATTTTAACATGTGCAAATGTGGACCGAACATTGACTCCTAAACCACCTCTGCAGCGAATTTAATCCAAATTGTTCGACGTTTGAACATCAGAAATAAGAACAGTCGATCTTTATCCAGAAGTTGTGAACACATCGGAAATAAGAACATTCCATCATAATCCGTTGTGATACTATAACATCAGACACGAACTGTGAGAACATTTTACTATCCGTTCCGAAATAAAACCGGATCATTTGTGTTCAGACAGTGTAACATCAACCAAATTTTGCGTTTCGTGTATATTTCCGGTGTAATTTAAAAAGTATAGCAAAATTAGCAGACTATGTACAAAATTTCAAAAATTTATGACACTTGTAAAATCCTTTTGAATCTATAAAATATAATATACCAATTGGGTACTTATTTATTTTGATTAGTGTAATCTTAGAATCATATCTTGATTAATGTATTCATATTACCGACTTTTTCTCGTTAATATGAAGAAACGTCAAGCAATGACGCTAAGAAATTAAATAATTATTGTAATGTATGGAATTTCTTAAATGTCAAAATTACTTCCCTTGCATTTGTGAATTACATCAAGGGCCATAATTTGAAACATATTCATTAATGTATATTGTATAGATAGACATTTTGTTGCTCAAATGGTTAGCACAGCAGGTAGGCGTCCACCAAGCATGTCATAGAGCTGCCAACATTGCAAACCAACATAAGAACTCCTGACCAAATGAGGGCAGAGTTTAAGTGTTTAATACGACTAAATACAAAGCCGTATTTCAGTCTGGCTAGATGGTTGTTGCAAAACAATCATATTATTACGTTTTTTTCAAATAGCTGCGAGGTAGATGCGTGAAGCTGGTGCTACTGATCTGACTGGGTATTATTGCAATGAAGGTAACCAGGCATCAGGGGGATGAAACCTGAATTGTGTTAAAAGTTGTACTTCATTTGTCATTTCAATGCAACTTACATTTTTTTTGTATATATTTCTATGCCTTATATGTATTTTCATGCATAACACTGGGAAAAAGTAGTCTCTGACATGAAATTAACACTACCCCAGTATATACATACATCATGAATGAAAGATGGCATCTTTCATTGAGGTACCCGGGGAGAATGTCAGAGCCTAGCTACGCAGCAACATCGTTACGGCACCCGGCGGACAAGAGTTGTCGGCTGGCGAGATTGTTACCTGACACGCGACCAGCGCTGACGACAGACGCACGCAAAGCCACGTGACCCCACCAGAGGCAGTGGGACAGTGTGCGTGATAGCTTAGACCAAGCTGGGACAGGACTCTGAACGGACGTGTGTGACGAGAGCAAGGCGTTTGTGTGAATCTCCGTGGTTGTAAGCTGAACGACTGATATCTTGAGCGCCAGACCTATGAGCTGTAATGTGGTTGTGAGTTATATGTTGTACATTGCTGTAATTATCGTTATGTATTTAATGTGGCAATAAATCCATAGAACTTGTGTTGCTGTGTCTTACGTCGAATCACGTTGTACTTGTACTGTCTCACATGTGTTAGCCAACGAGCCTAATAGAAGATCCTGACAATGCTCTTATATACTCATTCCACCTCTTAATATAGCACCTTCCTCCAATAATATCTTTCCTATGTTTGATTTCAAACACACTGGATTTATTCTTATTTTTCTTCCCGTGAGCTCAGATTTGTCTGAGAAATATATATTTTTTGTATCTTTAATAGAATTTAATTCATTTTTTTTTTTTGCACTGCTTGTTTAACCCTTTACAGGGCAGACGCTTGTCCATTTTGTAGCCCTGAACGGGCAAGATTTTTTCAGGTTCTGTAAAATTTCGGGTCGCGTTAGTAAAAACATCACAAATAAGGTGTTAGTCAACCGATTTTAGTAAAATAAACAACACAATGAAGGGAAAAGCATGCAGAATATGTTACTCACGTGATTGTTGCGGTAATCCATATATGAACACAAATATTTACGAAATACGGCATGTTGTTGTGATTTTCCGTCATCTATACGGTAATTTACAAACACATTTTCAGAATCATAATCACTTTCTTTAAAGTCCGACTCACGACTGCTAATGCAAAGTAACGCTTTGCACTGATATCTAGCTCCGATTAATAATCAACTTCGTGCCCTTTAATGTCATTTAAATTGAACAGAGCGAAATCTCGGCTATCACTTGAAGAATCGCCGAAATCCATTTTGAAAAACAGCGTAAAAATCCCGAAAACTATCAAAAAAAGTCCGTTAAAGTCTGTTCAAAGTCATTGTAGCGCGTTTACAAATGGCGGCCACGTTGTCAAGCTATCGGCGAAAGTGAAAGTAGCGATCGGAAGTGTCGGAAAACCGAGAGATCGCATTTTTAAAACGACTAGTCATCAAAGACGTGATTGGGCGCTACGCCTGTTTAACGCATCGAACGCTATCAGGCGCTGTGCCTGTTAAAGGGTTAACGAATTTTCTTTTACCTTCACACATTTATATCTCATTTCTTTATTTATCTTAGCATATTCTTGTTTGTTATATTTACTCTGTTTTGTTTTGTCCATCAGCATTAAGATTTCTTCACTCATCCATTATTTCTGAGCTTTTTGGCTTCTCTCCGGTAATATTTCTTTACTAGTTTGATGAATGGAGTCCTTTAACATTTCCCATTGTTCTTTCATACTCTGTATTTTAGTTATTGCAGCTGTACTTGTTTTTCAATGTCACTCTGTATTGTTCTTGAATTTCTTTACCTATTTTCAGAACCTCTTTATTAAGTCTCACATTTTCCCCCCTCTCTGTAATCTTACTTTTATTTGTCCACATAGTGGTACATGATCACTATTACAGTCAGCATCAGGCATTGTCTTTACATTAATTAACGCACTTCTAAATCTTTTATTAATAAGTACATAGTCAATTTGGTTGCATATTTTCTTATCAGGACTTTTCCATGTGTATTATCGTCATTTGTGGTGTTTAAACCAGGTGTTTCCAATTATCATATCTATTATTTCTCTCCTCTTTCATTTCTTGTACCTAAACCATAAATCCCCATTACATCCTCCATTTTTCCCTTTCCAACTTTTGCATTAAAATCTTCCAGTATTATTTTTATTTCTTGTGATCCAATTTGAGCCATCGCCATTTCTACTTCATCGTAAAAGTGTTGTATTTCTTAATCACTACAGCTTGTTGTTGGTGCATATACTTGTATAATATTTATATCTATTGATTTGCCTTTTATTATGACCATAATAACTCTGTCTGAAATACACCAGTATCCATTAATTGACTTGGCTGTTTTTTTCATCAAATATTATTCTTACACCTTTTTCGTGTGTATCCCCTCCAGAATAAATTTTGTGTGGTTGTTGGTTATAATTTTGCCCGATCAATTCCATTCATCTCACTTATGCTTAGTATATTCATTTTCATGCTTTCCATTTCTCTTAGAACATTGTTAAACTTTCCCAGTTCATTTAATGTCCTAACATTCCATGCTTCTACTCTAAATTTATTTATTTTAGTTATGGTTTTGCCATCAGTAGCTGGATGACGGTCTAATGTCACCTGTGGCTCATGACTGTCCCTACCAGAAGAGGATGTCCTAAGACAGCCACTAACGTTGTTCACTACCTCTGTAATATGGTTTTGCCATGAAGTCTTGGGAAGGTAATGTGGTGGTTTCCCCTTGCCTTCCACATCCACATGAGGGTCTTTTACCTCTGCCTTTAACAGCCATATCCGACTGTTAGAACAAGTGAGTTATCCTGCTCTGCTCACCCGCAGGGGCTGTGTTAGCCACATCGTGGTGCATTTCCCCATCCTCTACCACTACACATTATAATTCAGTTTATTTCTCTATCTCCGGTGAGTTTTCTTGTATATACTGAACTCTAAATATTAAGTTGTTCACATGTTTACCCCTACAGCACTAGTTTCTACACTCTAGTGAGGTTTCTAACCTAAACTCTGAATGTTATGTTGCCCACATGTTTATTCTGCAGTATCAGTTCCTAAACTCAGTGAGTTTCCTTGCATATCCTAAACTCAATATTATGCTGCATACATTTCTTCCTTTATAGCACCAGTTCCTAAGCACTAGCGAGTTTTCTTGCATATCCTAAACTCTAAATGTTTATATTTTTCCCTCTACAGCATCACTGGTTCATAATTTATGGCTCTCATTTTAACCCTTATCTCTCCATATAAGATATATATTATAACCTCATGTTCACAAACTGTTACAAATTTCTGTATTTTACTTTTATGAATGATTCTTCCTCTGTAAGGGCGATTCTCAAAATATATAAACCTATTCTGATATGCCAGAAGATACTTACTACTATTAATAATTGTTAAATAACAGATCACAAACTGTAGAACTTGAACTTACCACAACATTTGTATCTGGGTCATTAGCCGAAACTGTAGTTATAGCTGTGTTCACAGGTGTAGTCTCATTCCAAGTTAAGGTAAGGTTACTCTGAAACACTGGTGGCTGATTCCTTATAATGTTTACTGTCACAGTTGCAATTACCGAACGAGGTGGACTGCCAAGATCAGAGACTTCAATGGAAACCTGAAATATTATGTATGGCACCTGTCAGTACAAAGTACTTCTTAAATAAAGTATCAGTAAGATGACACTAAAGTCTGTAATCATGATTAGGGCTATTCAGTCAAAGCAGAATGTCCTTGTAGAATACAATCTATCTGAGATTTCTTTAAGAAAATAAATATGTGTTTCGTGACAAAAACCAAATGAGGTCAGTCTATATTCACAACGATTTCTCAAATATTCCTTGAGAAAACCAGTTTTGTTAATTCATTGATGCCAACCAGTTTGTGATCTCAATGATAGAAACCAGTTTGTGTATGCAATCACTCATGCAAGTCAATCTTTTGTGAATTCCTTCATATAAAACTGATTTCTGTCATGAACATAAATAATTTCCATGTTTCAACTATATTCATGGCAAGCAAACCCTTGTAAGTGAATCAACCAATCAAGTTCCAATTAGGAAAATATTGTGAACCAAATTATACTTATTGGATTTACTCTGTCCTCCATTACTTAGTCAAATAATCAAGATTGTGACTCATATAAATATAACACAATATTATAAAGCAGTCAGGTCAACCTTATAGATTTGACAACATAAATATGTACCTGATAAGAGTTGGCTGTTCCTGGTGCTTGCAAGGAGCTGGAAACAACCAGCATGCCAGAAAGTTCTCCAACATAGAACAGATCAGAGTTTGGTGTTGTCTGCACTATTCTGTAACGAATATCCTTGTTTGGAGACTGAAAAATCAGTTTAACAAACAGGTTTAATATAAAATATGTGAAATGATAAATGTGTGACTTTATCTAAACACTAGAGTTATTTCATGAAAATCATATTGCTCTCATGTTAATGATCTGCTGCTTCAAGGGTCTTGCTCTCTGGCATAAGCTATTGTCTATCCTCATTACTAGTTCTCCATTGCGGTGTATTAATTAATGCAGTGATATCTTTTCATGCCATGATGTTAAAAATCATTGTTTAAGTTCATCTATGATATGAAAGCTGGTCTCTCTGGTCGAGGGGTTACACGATTTTCTCCGTCATCCCATTTATCCACGCAGGGTAACGCAGCACGCGAGAATTTGAAGTGGTTCTGCCTGCGTTGGTGACTTGCGGGATACTGAGCCGGCCGTTCAGAAAGCAAACTACTGAGCGTAATCTTGCCAAGAGATCAACAATCAGCTGAAAGATGCTGATGTTGACAGCGATGTCCTGTAAAAAGGATATGCGAATTAAAATTTTTTTAAATGATGTGAAAACAAACACACATTCTACCATTATGCACATTTTCCATATGTAAAACTTTCATACATACATTTAAAGCCTAGCTCATACTAATGACATACAGATTGTGATTATAAAACACATTCAGCTGGATTATAACTTTGCTGTCCTATAATTTATAACAAACATAAGACTTACTGAGCCATCAGCATCAGAAGCCGGAATAGTGACAAGAGGAGTTCCAAGAGTTACTGTTTCAAGAACGTTGACTGTTGAATTATAGGCTCCCAATGTGGGACTAAACTCATTGACATCCTGAAATAGAAATCACCAGCTTTTCATGCATGTCTTATTGCTTAAGTGTTTAAAAATCATCTACACAAATTATACATACACATATTAAAAAACACAAATTTAATTCTGATAGATGGTACAATTTAATCAATAAGACATGCACATCACATACATTTCTCTACAATTCCTACAAATCCCTTTATTGACTACTAAGGTATTGGTTAGTTGTCAGCAGAACATAGGTCACGATGCCATAGGGACATCTACATGCTCCTAGTCTACCTTCACAGATAATAAACCAGGTGTGTGATTGATGGTTTAAACTGAAGGCTTTCAAACTTTATGAAAATATTTATTTAGTGAAAACTATGAGCTTCATGTCCATTTTGTTTTCCACTGACATCCGTAATCACTGAAATATTATTGATATGCTGTGTCTCCATTATTGATATGCTGTGTCTCCATTCTACTTCTAATTTTCTACAGTAGTTATGAAACAATACATTTGGTAATGGAGATTCATAACTTCATGTTGCTGTATATAATGTCTTTCCTTCCACATTTCAAATGTGCACACAACATATAAAAAGGGTTACACATATATCCCACCTACACAATTCTTATAAGCAAACCTCTGGACTTTAGGATTACATTTAATAACATGCACTACCAAGGATAGGTTTAGCTCTTCAAAGGTGTAGGCTTTCCTATGTTTGGTGAGGTTGGGTGTTGGTTGGCCAGTCAGTTTACCAGCCTTGCTGCCAGCCTGATTTTTACCCCTCTCTCTCCCTCTCTCTTTTTCTCTGTCTATTTTAATCCGTTGCAACTGTTTAATGGTTAAGTTATTTGCACTATTTTTTTTTCTAAACTAAAATATTAATTATAATTATAAATTTACAAAAGTTAAACGTTATAGCGAGGTCTAATTGAAAGAGAAGATTTTGCAAAACTTATTGGCCACAAATACTGGCCTATTTCATGAAGACCTGTACATATCTGCCCTAAATATTGTCCTCTTGTCATAGAAACCTGTAAATACCTCCACAAAATACTTGCCTCCTGTCATTTATGATTGATTGATTGTTTGATTTAGGAACCGACATCACAGCATTCGGGACATTCCCATAAGCGCTCCGTCCCCATCCTCAGCAGCCAGCGAAGAGTTCCAACACTAATAGTTCCAGTAGCAATCTGATTATATGTCCGTCTCGCCTTTCCTCTGAGCGTCGAGCGTTGACCAGATCCCCTTGTCACACCTCGCTGTCTCATTCTTACCAGACTATGGTGATCCATCTGCTCCTCCGAGGTGTACACATGCTCCCACAAGGCCGCAACCACGTCTGCCTTGCCATGCATCAATACTCCACCGAGTTTTGCCGAGCCAGCCAATCTGTCCGCCTGTTCATTCCCCAGCACACCAGCATGCCCAGGAGAAAAGATCCAGGTGATGCTTGCTACCCGTGACCTCCGAAGCGAAGCAAGCCACTCTGCACGAAGCTTGCCCATTCTCACCCTTCTCAGCATGCTTTCTGAGTCAGTTACAATCACAATGTGTGTATGTGTCGTGTTTTCTATCCAGCGGAAAGCTGCACTGACCGCCTCCACCTCCATTCTTAAGCTAGATGTAGTGTCATCATACGCCAGGCTCTCCTACACCAAACGCCAACCATTAGTTTTTGCCAAGAACCCCCAGGCACTTCTCCTACCTCTCAACACTGACCCATCCGTGTAGATAATCACATCACCCGGGTGAGAATTTTCCTGAATTAGTTGCTGAATTTCCACTTCCGTGGCCCCTGCTGGCCACTCCCTGCTCAATGTTATTACAACTCTGCACAAGTCTGACTGCACGGCTGGCACTCTGACCCACTCCTCTCCTCGCCTGATGTTCTCCAAGGGGCACATTTATGAGATATTAGCAAGCCTACAAGTGAGTATCTGGAATACATCAAGAAAAGTAATTATTGTTTAGTTAACAACAGCTACCTTTGCATACTTACCGTTACATACACATTTACTATCACTGAGGTAAATGGAATGTTTGACCCCTGGCCTTGTTCTGTGGTCAGAGTAAAGGTGTAACGTTGTTGAGTCTCATAATCTAGTGCAGTGGTTACAGAAATAGCAGCATTGTTGTTGTCTAACTGCACACTGAAGGGCAGTGTACCACTATTGGAATTTTGCAATTTCAGAGTGATGTTTTTGATGGTATCTGCATCTGAGACCTGGAAATAGAAATTTGCCATGCTTATTTCATACATAATGTTGTATTCAAGAAATGCATTTTTTAATTTCCAATACTTCAGACAGAGGTGAAATTAATCACACAGATGGCAAACTCAGTACACAAATCAAAATGTCACAGAAACTATTCCATAAAAAGACTTCAACTCTTTAATATGCTGCAACATTTTTATCATTTCACTATATCGAATGATTTTGTGTAGTCTTTTTGTTCTTCATTCCTCTTTTGAAGGGAGTGTCACACCTAGTTACGCATCTCAGAGGTCAGTGTGTCAGACTTTGGCAAGAATGTGTGTCAGGTTGACTTCTTCTAGACAGATTCCATCCAAGATAACAGGATCTATCCACCTGTAGGTAAATTTTCTGGTTTCCTAACAATTTTGCCAGGGCAACAGACATATGGCCTTCTCTTTGTGATTTCCAACTGCCATGGGAATTTTAACGTGCAAAACTTACAAGCAGGACCTGTTTTTTTCATCATAATCCGAGAAGACCATGTATTCAGTCTCACTATTCAAGAGATCAAGGAAATTTGTAATGTCATTAGAAATAAATGTTTCTAGAAACTATGTCCAGGCTGATTCTGGGAACGAACCCTGCACCTTATGAGTCTGAGGCGGACACAGAACCTGGGTCTCTGTTTTGTTTTGTCCTTCTATTGTGATTGGCTCCCCTCTGGTGTAATTTATAAAGCACAAGTCTTTCTGTGTCTCAGTTGATCTCTCTATTAGTGTTCATAATATGACTATTGCATTTTTTGTTGCTTTGCCTTCCACAAATCCATGTCGTTCACTTCTTGTTTTTGTAAAAAAAAAATATATTTACAAAATTCATAAAGAAATCAATCTAGGAACACAACAAATGTGATTAAGGAGCGTGACGACTGACACACTTTACTATAATTCTTATTCATGACAATTGTTGTCTTACTGAGTCAACATGACAAAAGCACATTCATCTCTATGTATGTCTTAGATAAGGTAGGCAAGAATACATTACAGTTTTCCATATGACAAAAATGAAATGGGCAACAACTCCAGTGCCCAAAATAATGAAGGTAAGAACTCACTCTTTTAGACAAATTTTAATTAGACAAGAAGGCTGTCTAATTTGTGTAAGTTCAACTGTTTCCATCTCAAGCTGTTTTTATAATTCTTTCTACCATAAAGAGTTTACTTGGAAGTAATAAATGTTTGTGTGTGCAGGAATTATATCAACACAATGAGGCAGAGAGTTAAAGTAATGATCAGGATAGAGTGAGTTAATGTAACAACTGTCTGCGACAGAAGGAATGAAGACAAGTACCTTATGTCTGGGGGTAACCAATAAATGTGTGGCAAGTCACGTGCTATGGAATGAGAGAATATAAGTTAAGAAAGAATACATTCAACTCACTGGAAGTCTAAGTATAGGTACATTCAGAGCCGACATCTTCCCTCACAGGTGACCTCAGCACTCATAGTCTCGAAGAGTGGAATCCTCGTCCTGGATATCCAAGATGTTCACATTTACTACCACATCTGAGTAACGAGGACTGGCGCCAGCATCTGTAGCTCTCACCACAACCAGGTAACGTTTCTGTACTTCGTAGTCAAAACTTCTTGTACTTGAGATCCGGCCAGTTATTGGGTCAATGGTAAAGCTAAAATCATAATGCAAATGTTCAACTAAGTAAAATTATAAAGAACAGACATTAACTCTTTTAATCAAATTATTAAAATTATAACAATGAGATATTAACTCATTGAATCAACTGCTTAATATTATAACAAACCTATATTTACTCTTTGAGTCAACTAATTACAGTTATAACAAACCAATATTAACTATCTGAGTCAACTAAGTACAGTTATAAGAGACTGAGTCCCAGACAGTTTTCGCTGCAGATGCCTAAGGGAGGAAATAACGAATATGAAAAATCCTGAGTGCATAACTTTTACAGCGGTTAAACACACATTGAAAGCAGACACAGGGAAAGCCTGATTTCTTTGGTACGTTCTGACCTAATGCAAAAATTAAAGGACACATGATGTGGTATTTGGGGTTCATGTGGAAGAGCCAGTCACACTCTATACATTGCTTGCACCTGAAAGATTTACAGTGTCTTCTTCTGTACCCAACATTTCATAAAGTTAGAGATGTTTGGTATTTGTATCATGTATAAATAACGGTGAGATGCTGCGGTAATGCATTGGCTAGCATATTTGCCTGTCGGCCTGGTGGTCATGAGTTTTGAATGTACATCGAGGCAGATTTTTTAATTGTACCTGAGCTTCTTGGTATTCCCAGGCTAGAATGTGTACCAGGAAATGTCTCTGAAAGTAAAGGCAACCAGCAAGATTTTGCCACATAACCCCTAAAGTGCCAGGGTCTAAAAAATATATGGGGCTAACACTAAATGTCAAATATACCTCAAGGCATGTAATAAGGGTTCTTTTCTTTTGTTTTCTCTGTTACTTACAAATAACACTGATATCTGATACATGGTCAAGCCGTTTGACTAGGGCTCTGAAGGTTGTGGGTTCGATTCCAGACCGCGTCCTTCTGTTAACGAGTGAAATTTTTCGGAGACTCCTGTGGGTCATCGCTAGAGCTACGGAGTTTGTGCTATGTGCGACGTGTGATGCTTTCCGCGCTGCAGAAAGAGACTGAGCCATATGGGATAAAACCAGGTGCAATGAAGTAGACTTTTAAGTGACTTTAAGCTATCTAATACATGAAAAGTGCAGAAAAAAACTTTGTAAATAAATTATGTTACTCTCAGACAAGACACAAATCATCAGATACTTACTCAGAAGAGTTAAACTGAGAAAATATACTATAGCTGACAGCAGAAGTTGCCAGTGCCTGGTGCATCACTTATCAGTTGCCTGAATAGAAAGTGAAGTGATTATTTTGTAGCAAAGCTGATGCTACAGCATTCACAAGACATATTACAAGATGATGATACACACCATGAGTAAAATCAAACACAAGAGACTATGAGAGAAGCTGAATAACCTTACACACATCATATAACTGAAACACAAAGGATGATCATACAAGAACTTCCTAAGCCTAAGCAGCAAAAGCTGATTCATCATCATCATCAAGTGCCGTGCCGGCTGGCGTAGGCGTTCATGGCTCTCCATAGATCTCGGTCTTTGGTTTTCTGGATCAACTCTGCTGCTGATATTCCTCCATGCCACCGTCTCAATCCATCCAGCATCACTTCTCTTGGTCTACCTCTGCCTCTCTTCCCCTTGATCTTTCCAGTTGTTACGATGTTCTCCAATGCCTCTCTTCTCATCACATGACCGAATAAAGCTGTTTGTCTCTGTCTTATTGTTGTATATAATGTTCTAGTTTCATTAGCCTGTTTCAGGCAGTCATCGTTAGTTACTCTGGCAGTCCAAGGAATTCGCAACATTCGTCTCAGGAACCACATCTCTGTTGCTTCTAATTTCTTCTTAATTTGTTCATTTACATTCCAAGATTCACTGCCTACAGCAAAACTGGTTCTACTATTACAGTGTAGAGGTGTTACACACAGGTTAGAAGGCACGTGACGTATAGGACATAAGTCTCCGTTGTGTTATAACATTCTTTATTGGTCGAATCGTTCCACTACAGCATAATGATAGTCTACTCAAAATCCGATGTTTACCTCCTTGCTTGGCTAGCTGACCCCCAAGTGACGTGTGTCCCAGCCTAGATACACTTCTTCATTCGTGCACACACGTTCACTAGCTATGGTTTTCCCACTAGTCAAGGAATGCGCAGCATTCCTTAACTCTTTACTCCTAAGCTACTCCCTTTACTGTTACACTACATAGCATTTCAGCACTCTCTTTCTTACATTCAGTGATAGTGACTTATTGCATAAGATACTCTTCATTTTCTGAAATGCGGCTTTTGCCTGCCCTATTCTGCTCCTAATCTCTGTTGTACATCTTCCATCTGATGTTATAAATGCCCCTAGGTATCTAAAATTATCAACTTGGTTAAAGATTTTCCCTTCTATTTCTATGTCACATTTTGGTGTCACCATTTTCTTTGATATTACCATTGTTACTGTTTTCTTGATATTCAAGGAGAGTCCTTTCCTTGCACTTTGTTACTACAATGTCTAATAATTGTTGTAGGTCTGTTGAATTATCCACCACCAATACTGTGTCATCTGCATAGCGTATATTATTTATATTATAACCTCCAACTAGTATTCCTGGCATCTCTTTGATCTCTCTTATTATTACTTTGCTATACAGGGAGAAAAGATCTGGTGACAAGACACACCCTTGTCGTACTCCTAGCTTTATCTGTTCGTAACTACCCTCTTTATTTCCCATTTTAATTGCTGCTACTTGGTTCCAATAAACATTCTTTATCATTCTTAAATCTTTTCCATCAATGTTGATATCTTCCAACATTTTAATCAGTTCATCATGTTTTACTTTATCAAATGCCTTAGTATAATCTATGAAGCAAAATATATGTCTCTCTGTTTCTCTATTGACCTTTCTATTAGTGTCCGTAATCTATAAATTGCATTGTTTGTGCCCTTTCCTTCCACAAATCCATACTGTTCTTCACTAATTTCCATTATTATTTTCTTTTTGGTTCTTCTCATTATGATTCTGAGTAGAAGCTTAGTGATATGGTTTATAAGGTTAATTGTACGAAAATCTTCACAATCAATTGCTCCTGGTCTTTTTGGTATAGCTATAAATACAGATTTCAGCATATCACTGAGTAAATATCCACTGCTGTAAATATCATTCAACATTTTGGTTAATATATCTACTCCAAATTCTCCCAATACTTCTAATTCTTCTATTGTGATTTCATCTGGCCCAGTTGTTTTTCCTTTCTTCATACGTTTCATAGCATCAGCGACTTCTTCTTTCAGAATAGGTGGACCTTCTAAGTTACTATCTTCTGTTAATTCTTCCCTTTCTCCTTCATATAATTCTCTTATATACTCATTCCACCTCTTCATTATAGCATCTTCCTCTAATATTATCTTTCCTGTTTTTGATTTTAAACACCCCGTATTTATTCTTATTTTTCTTCCTGTAAGCTCACTGATTTGTCTGTGCATATTTTTTGTATCTTTAATGGAATTTATTTCAATTATTTTTGCATTGCTCGTTTAACCAACTTTCTTTAGCCTTCCCACATTTATCTTTTATTTCTTTATTTATCTTAGCGTATTCTTGTTTGTCATTTTTACTCTGTTTTCTTTTGTCCATCAGTTTTAAGATATCTTCATTCATCCATTTTTTCTTAGCTATTTTGCCTCTCTCCGGTAATACTTCTTTGCTAGTTTGATTAATGGAGTCCCTTAACATTTCCCATTGTTCATCTATACTCTGTTTTTTAGACAAAAGCTGATTGTTTTGTCAAATTGACATGATCTTGAATAAATGTTCTAAACAGGCAAAACTAAATAACTTGCACCAGATGAAATAGTAACTGTATAAATTAGCACATCACTATGTAGAAGGTCGATTGGTAAGTATGAATAAGATAATTGGTCAAACAATTATTAGAAAATGAGAATCATCATCATCATCATCATCAAGTGCTATGCCAGCTGGCGTGGGCGTTCATGACCCTCCACAGATCTTGGTCTTTGGTTTTCTGGATCAATTCTGCTGATGATATTCCTCCATGCCACCATCACAATCCATCCAGCACCATTTCTCTTGGTCGGCCTCACTTCCCCTCAATCTTTCCAGTTGTCACGATGTTCTCCAATGCCTCCCTTCTCATCACATGACCAAAGAAAGCCATTTGTCTCTTTATGAGAATACAAGATTTGAAATACCAATAGACCCTGTATATCCCAATTATAATCCCAAAGGTAGGCAGTATTCCCTATCAAAGGAGACGTAATACTCCTTTCCCCAGCTAGCCTTCGGGGCACACTTGGGCAAGGTGGAGTACCCGTTTAGCCCCACAAATAGGTAATGTGGAACCATGGGAGCATTTGCTAGATTGAGCCTGAAAACAGCAGATGGGTAGTAGTTGGTTATGGTCTCAAGTTTGTGATGGTAGCAGAGCATCTTAATAGGCAATGGCCATGGTTACTGACCTGCATGGCCACTGCCGAGAAGGAAAACAATGGCAGACTTCTCTACAGATGTCTAGAAAACTATAGTAGTCAAAGACATGGAGAACACAGAATAAACAACAGATTCATTAGTGAGATCACCAGGCAGAAGAGTATTAAAAATTCACTGGATGAAAATAGATAATCAAGAGATCCATCCAATAGAAGCTCATTATTGAAGAATATTGGTTATTAAAACTATTTAAATTGAGGGAAATGAAATTTGTTGGGCATGTGAAAAGACATTATTGTCTAAAACATAACTATAGTGGAAGGTGTACAGGGGAAGTGGAGAAGAGGGACACCATAATGTATGTAGATTCAAGATGTCATAGGTCATTTACACATGGCAGTAACAGAGACATGTCGTCCAGCTTATGACAGACTTTTTGAAAGACTTATAAAGGAAAAAAAATTATGTACAGGACACGTCAGCGGATGGTGATGAAGATGAATCAAAAGGGGTGAACAGGATATTACTTTTAATAAAATGATCACATAGACACTACCAAATAACATCAAAATATGTATTACTATACACTGTCAGAAACAACTATAACAATACATCGATCTATAACTTACTGAAACATTCCCAACAGTAGGGTCTGCTCGTGGACCTTCTGGGATTTGGAATGTGTACTCAGTCATTGTAAACTGAGGACTATTGTCATTCACATCCAAGATTACAACTGTCACAATTGTGCTGCCAGTCTGAAGCAAATTACATTACTAAAGTAAGACATCTCATTAATGAAACATCTCCTCCAAATGCCCCTCAAAATATACACTCTTGTATTCAATTATGCTAATTCAATGTTTACCAAATAACTTTCCCACTGGTAGAAGAGTGTTTGTTCTTTTCCCTTGAAGTTTGCCAGTTATCGCTAAGTTTTCATAATCTTGATTGTCTATATTTAATTTCTTAATCAATCTGCAGTTTTCAACTGATTCTTGAAACAATACTTCATATGTTTTTCTTTCTGACCATGGAATTCTTTGCATTTCCCCCAGAAATGACATTTCTGCTGCCATCAGATAATGTATTTGTATTCTTTTTCAAAGGAATTGGTAATTCACATGAACTATCATATCCCTCTAAAACTCTTGCTCTTTAGTAAATAAAAAAAGCAAATGACTCCTTTTCATTTATTACTGTAAAAAAAATATTTTTAAAAAGCAAGAGGATAGACTTCATTACGCCAGGGTTTAATTCCATATTGCTTGGTCTCTTTCCACAGGGTGGCCTGCTGAAAGCGCCGCACAAAGCACAAACTCTGTAGATCCAGCAATGACTCCATGGTGTTTACTAGAAAATTGCACCCATGAACCGAACTGATATAGCACAGAATCAAATCCACAACCTTCAGAACACGAGACGGGCAGAATAACCACTTTGCCTCAAAGACCCTAAATTATGAACCTTATTATCTGGAATATTGTGCTATATTGTTAGAACCATTCAGCACTCAACAGATAATGTGGTCAATATGATGCCGGCAGCTTTTACTTTCTAGGAGATTTTGCTGATACCCATCTAAGTCTGTGTCCGTGTGGCGAAAAAGCCAGTGAAAAACAAATCACGTCACTAGGGATTGGAACCTACACTCACTGGGTCAGCAGGTAAGCTCTTTAGCACTCTTCTGCCCTTTATTCCTCCCAACAAAATCACACCTTGCCATCCTATTTTTTTCTGTTTTTTGCTGTTTCCTGCAGTTCTGTCCATATTCTCCCTATATTACTCATATATGTCTTATAACTCTTTAATTTAGATACCTCTTTGGCCATCCTCTTTTTCAAATCTTGATATCTTGCCCTTATTAAGTTGATTTTCTGTGGGATCCCATGGGATTCCCTATCAATGCTGGCCAATGCCTCTTCATATTCCACAAATTCACCAAAGTGAAAAATTCAGCTCAATATTGTTTCTCCAATATTATGCATAATATGACCATCGGTTTGATCAGAAGACTACCTGTTCATTCTCTAGCTGTTGTCAATGGGATCTCTTAATCTCTTCCAGAATGATCCTGCTTAGTAGTTCCCAGAAGCTGACCATAACATTATTCCTTTATAATTTTCAAACTCATGCAGGATTCACTTTCTTTGGCAACTTCATCAGATATCCTTCTATCCAGTCAGCTGGTATTTCTTTACTCTCCCAGACTCTGCTAAATTATTTATGCAATAGTTCAGATAATGTGTCTATGTTGGCTTTAATAGCTTCTGCCAGGATACCATTTGGGCCAGCAGCTTTCTCATCTGTCAGTAGTTTAAGCTCTTCAATAGTATGTGTTTATTCATATTCAAGAATGTCTGGTATCGTACAACACTGGAAATATATGTAAATGTGTACATTGTAAAATCTTACCAGCTTGAAAAAAGCAAAACAAAATACAATAGTTTCATAATCAACTGCTATATTTACTCATTACAGAAATGTTTATATATATATATATATATATATATATATAAATTTTGTTTCTTCGTTTGCTCGCTTTGAACTTGAGTGTAGTCCATGCCGGACTGATTTTTTGCATGTGGGCTAGTTTTCCCTATTACCAGTGTCCCTCGCCATCAGATGAAGCCACTCCAACATAAGAGGTACTTGTAATTTACATCCCCAAGTCAAGGACAAGAAGTCAACATTTTAATCCAACTGACCAGCATAAGGGTTGAACCCACTACATCACCATCAGCACACCAGAAATGTATGCGCGATCACCTTTTTTATATATTAAAAAAATACTCTTTGTAAACTCTTTTCAACTGTAAATTAACTTTTAATATTTTAAATAATTATTACTGTATCACTTTTAATCTAACAGCTATATTTCATCCAAACTGTTAACACTTTAGAGGGTTACAATATTTTACAAAATACTAATGCTAATCTTCTAATTGTTCATGTATGTAAGTGTGAATGGCTCTTTACTGCAGGCAATTTGTTTTCATTTCTCTTGATCCCTTCATGGTTCTGTATAAGTCTGTGATATTCAGTTGCTCCTGACTCAGTTCCACATTATCCTGTCATAAGTACCTTGGATGTCTCTGTGGTCTTTTACCCTAGACTTGCTTATGGTCTCTGTGGTCTTGTACCATGGACTTGCTTATGACAAACTTTCTTTATCTCTCTGCCAGAATCCTTTAATGTTATTTGTTCAAACTAGTCTATTAACTGTTATGACATTAATAACTGATGGAAGGTTTACAGTTGTATTGCTTCTGTTTGTATCTTCCATATTTTTATATGAGTAGTCTGAATATTCTATTTTCGGATAGATAAAGTTGATAAAAAATATTTTAGCACAAATGAGTAAAGGCCACTAAATCATCACTGCTTTTGGAAAGAAACCCCAAAGTCATCATAAAATCACATGAGTCATTAAAGAAAGATTCATCTAAGCCACCACAGATAGATACACATTCTCATCATAGAATTTACATGTCATCCTAGAAAGATTCACATTAGTCATCATAGAATTCACACTTCATCCTAGAAAAATTCACATTAGTCATTATAGAATTCACACTTCATCCTAGAAAAATTCACATGAGTCATCATAGACAGATTCACATAAGTCATCATAGACAGATTCACACAAGTCATCACTTACATTCCCTTGTGGATCAGATACAGTCACGGTCACATTGTATTCTGCTATCATTTCTCTATCAAACATCTTGCTGTTTGTCAGTGCAGTACTGGAAAATAATAAACATAGAAAATGCCATCTTCAACTCAATCTATATCAAACAACGCACTAGAGGTTCATGTGTGACTTAATACAAGATCTGTACAAAACGGGGATTTCTAGAACTGACCTGGGCTCCTACAGTGACCCAGCCTCACATGGGCACCAGGACATGCCTTGGGTAGTAAAGGCAGCTGATCACATGACCCAGCGAGTGCCCATTGGTCAATACAAGATACAGCACCATATGCCCAATGTGTACAGATGTGTAAAAGGATCCTTTACTGTCTTACTGTTTAAAAAAAATATCAGACTTTTGGCCAGGAAATTATAATTACATACCTAGAGGCTCTGTGGCAAAGGGATTATGGACACATACCGTGTTCAAAACACAGTGCGTGCAGTTTGCCAGCAGGCTGACTGCCTTGCATTGGCTTTTTATAAAATGGTATGAGTGCTGGTCGTTCAGAAAGGAATGGCAAACTACTGAACATAAACTTGCCAAGGGATCACAAACAGCCAAAAAATGCTGGGGTTGACTGCAACATCCTGAGAAGGATTTGCAACTAACTTAATCTAGAGGTATGAAGCCCTAATCCTGTTCAAAGTACCCTCCTTGGGACTGTACACACTTTTCCCTGTGGTCCTGTCATCTTAGGAAGCATTTCAGGATGGTCTCTTTTTTGGAATTCAGTGTGGTCATTGCATTCCGCATAATTTTTTCTTCTGACTTAAATCATGTCCCTTTGAGCAGAATTTTCAGATTGGGGAACAGCTAAAACGTTGTCAGATGTCAGGAGAATAACAAGCCTGAAGAACCAGAGGTATATCATGTTTGGCCAAGAAAGTCTGAATCAGATGCACAGAATGCGTCGGTGCATTGTTATGTGGAGCTGCCAAGTTCACATTACTCACAGGTCTGTTCATTTGCACCGCATAGGATCACAAAAGTGATAGATGACTTCAAGGTAGTACTCTTTGGTAATGTTTTAGCCTTGTAGTTCATACTAATGATGCACTACCTCCCAGTAGCCAAAGAAAGCGGTCAGCATGACTTTGATGTTGCTGCACTTCTGCCTTTTTATTTTGCTTCAAGGAGTATGGATATCTTCACTATGATGACTGCACCTTGGTTACGCGGTCATAGCCCTAAACAGATGATTTATCACCAGTGATCGCAATGTTCAGGAAGTAAGTGCAGCAAAACTTCCAGATGAAATTGCTTCTCCTCCACTGTTAACAGCTCCGGCACGAATTCTGCAACACTCTCCACATTGTCAAATATCACTCAAAGTGAACCACTGCTTCTCCCCACCTCGTCCTCAAGTTCTGGATGGTGACACAATGGTTCTGCTTGACCAAAGTGCATACCTGGTCAACTACCTCGTCAATTTGGATAACTGAGGGTCGACCGGATCGTTGTCTGCTTTCCACAAATGTGTGACCATCTTGGAAGGTACTGTACCATTCATTAATTCGTTTGATCTGCGTTATCAAAAGCATGCAAATCTTCCAAATGATTTCCTCTAGGTGTTGCCAAGATTTTGGCAAAATATGATGCCGTTGTTCAAGCCATTCTGTCATTTTGAGGCAGATGAAAATCTGATGGGTGTTCAGTACTCTCACTTACTCAAAGGCCATCTCTGCCAGTGACTGACACTCCCAGTGGGTGGGAATATATGCAATTATCTGCATGAAGGCTTTAAAAACATTCCCTCTAGAGGCAAATTAAAAACTAGAATACAATGTGTTCATAAAGCATTGCCTGGGACAGGAGGCGGCAAATGAATAACTAGAACATAATGTGTTCATAAAACATAAGCTAGAATAAAAGATTAATTAATTTGTAATTCATTTTGTGAGAAGTAGGTAACCTAGGACTCAGAATATAAACCTTACACATCAAGGGATGTGTTTGATACTTGGTAAGGCTTAAGAGTTTTTTTTAAAAAACAGGAATCCTGTACACAATGTGGTGACTGCTAGGGCAAGCATCTTTCTTTCTGAGCCAAGAAAAAAAACTCCCTTGGTACACCCATCAATGATTTGCATGCCGTAATGAAAGTCAACAAAAATTTTGTGTGGCCAAAATTAAAAGAAAAATTGACTTTTTTTTTACAATTGACAAATGTATAAACTATTGAATAGGCAAACTCTTGCATTTGTGAGTCAGAAAATTACAACTACTGTGTTTAAGTTTTATTAGAGATATGGACAATACATTAAAGTTACAAAATCCAGTTTTCGTACATTTATGTGGAACAAATGAGCTGAGATGTTTCCATATTATCTGCATAATGATACAATAGGCTACTAAGGCAAACATTTTACCAGATGACACCATATGATAACTTCATACCATTAAAGTGAAATAATCTTATTAAGAACCAAAATCGTATTACTTTCCACAACAGTAAACCTTACAGAAGAGCTTACTAAACAACACCTGTATATCATTACATAAATTAATATTTCTGTCCTTGCTTTCATGGTTAAAAAATTCCACTCTTTACAATCTGCTATATTCATGCAACATTTCAGTAAATACTTGACTCTTTCAGAAGCCATTCTATGCTGCATATCTTGGTCTCCATTTCTGGTCTTGTGCACTTAATTCACTGAGTTTGTTATTAACATTTCTCTCCAATTAATTCAACCCAACTACTGCAATGTCCAGGAGCAGTGGCTAGTACACTTGCCTGCCAGCACAGTGGTTATAGCTTGAGGAATTTTGTTTCATTAACCTTGGCTCCCAGGCTGACCCAGCCTAACATGAGTATCAGAGAATGTTCTGCAAAGTAAAGGCAATGGCGTGATATTGACCACTTCGCCCATACAGTGTGGTTGGTCTATACAAACATGGAGCTAGCACCATATACCCAATAGGCCTCCAAATGGGAAAGGGGGTTCTTTACGTTTTACTAACTTCACTAAAATTTCTAGCATGTTGCTGTTCTGAATTCTTGGCAACCTGTGCAAATATTGTAATTATGCTCGTATTTTAATGATCTGGTATCAGAAACTCCCTGGTAAAAAAGTAAAGCGTATTTTGATGTAATTTGTTATGACCTGTACCATGAGATATTATTGTGGTTACTTCTTTAGTCTAGTATCCCGAACACCCTCGGCACATATACATTTTTTGCTGCCTCTTTTATCTGACACGACCTAGTTTTCTCAGTCTCTTGTGAAGGATGTAGTTGGCATAGATAAAGCAACACTGTCTGTCCCATCCAGTTGTTGCATTAGTCCATTCTCAAACCCCCAACTGATATTGATACAATGTTCAATTTTTGCACTGGCCTCTTTTTATGGATGCAGATTTCTTAAGATAACTTCCTTGTAAATTTGATCACATTAAAACACCACTGAACTCATCATGTTTTAGACATTTACATTAGCTCAATAAGTTATTACTTTTGATTGTTTTGTCATACACAGCTGTTGATTTATCCACTCTGCCACTTTCATTTCCTTAAATCTGTCTATTCTAGACAGTCATTAACATCTTCTGAACCTGATGCTGGCTATTTTAAAGCAACAACTGCCTGTGACAGAAAGAGTTCTACTTACTTGTTAATAAAGAAACCACCAGTTGCAGGAACTTCGGAAGTCACAGTATAGGTCAGCTGTGAGCTGTCTGGGTCAGTGGCCTGACAATAAAGCAGTGATTAAATATTCACAAAGATACACAAATTAATTAACACTAAAATACAAAGAAAATTAGTTATAAAGAGTGGACAAAATTATACTGATAGCCCAGCCACCTACTATAGCGAATCCCATGGTGTGATTTCAAAGCATCATGTGACATGTCACAGTTAAGTAAACAAAGAGAGTGTCTTTGTATGTGTGTCTATTAGTCAAAGCGAAAATTAAAGCAAATACTGTATGATGCCTCTACACAATAAGGAAGAAGAGAAATGCTACAGAAGAATGACAGAAGCAGTGGTTTATAAAATAATCAGCAATAAGCTGAGGAAAAGCTAGTGGAGTCAGATAAGAAAATAAAGTCATGCATATTTCAGTTTATGCTATTAAACTTCATTCTTTTCCTTCAGCAACGCAAGCGACAAGCTTGTTGTTTCTATTTCTCTCACTTCCCAATAATCTTCCTCCAGGCCACAGTAAATGAGTTCCTTTGTATGTAACACTGTCCTTCCATTGTCTTTATGGCCATCCCATTTGTCTTGTACATAGGCACTGCTTGCGTTTGAACACTTGCTTTCTTAGTCTATCAAATTCCAGTTGTTCAGAAAGGTCACAGCTATATTAATCCTATGCATTTCATGATGGTAACAACTGGTGAGTATTCATATGGTTTCATTATTTTTTGTAAGCAACATTACAAATGACAGGGCACAGACATTTTATTAACATATTAAAGATAACTGTCACCACTTTAAAAATAAAATAAGACATAGTACAAATAAGTAATGTCCGTGTCATGTAGCAGGTCCTCTACAGAACATCGCACTCATCACTGCCCATTGGTGAGATTCTTGATCTTCTGCCAATCCTCTGCCTCATGCATGTCCACGCCCAGGGTGTCTTTAATGGTCTGTGACCACCTTCATGTTGGTCAGCCCCTGTCTCATCTTCCAGGAATCCTGTCCTTAAATACGTTTCCTTCTAAACCACGGTAAAGTTTAATGCTGCCTGTATTTCAGTTTCCGAGATGAGATATGTTGTTTATGAGCTGGTGTTCTTTGATGTTCAGATCTTGTAGAAAGTCAGTATTGTTCTTTTTCATAATCCTAAGTATTCTAAGAATGTTTCAATATCAATAATTAGGCTAATCAATTATTAATACTAATCACACAAATGAAAGTCAATTGACTGAATGGTTCATATTTTACACAAATCATACATGAGGTATCTGTATGTACACAATGTGGTTCTCAAATTACCTGCAGAAAAAACAGTGCAGTGTTCATTGGTACATCCTCACTGACGTAGATGATGTAGCGGCTGGCTACAAAGCTTGGTTTCTGATTGCCTAGAGGTGTGACTCTGACCACAACTACAGTGTCGGTACTGAAACATACAAGTCGCAGATTTTATGTTGCGTGTAACAATTGACTCCATATATAAAGTAACGCAAGCTAATTACAACAGTCTATTATGCCACAAACAATGATGTTAATGTGCCTGTGCATGATATATTTATTGTTCAATCATAGAATTTCCAATTCCGTTTTAAGGACACTTGTTAGAGAATTCCATATGTAATGAAGAGTTTTATATTAAACACATATCACTGCAACTTTCAAATAGGTAGATATGAAAGGGAAGAAATATAACATGTAAAATACTGACAATCAAACAATGCAAAAAGAATAATGCATTAGCTCATATCAAATATAAAATTACTTTAAGAGACATGAAATATGACCCCTAAAGTATTGGTAACAACTTCATATAGTGATTATAATTTTTCTTCTCATTATTCTGAGAGGACAATACATATACTGTTTCAAAAAAAGACTGACATTAAAAAAGTTAAATCTTGTTGACAGAAAGCCACACAAAAAGATAACTGCTACTGACCTCCTTTGAGGAGTTCCGCTGTCATTAGCTCTGATATTTATAAAGTAGACTTCATTTGCCAGCACTGTACCCTGAAGATTGACTATACCAGTAGTTGATGCCACAGAAAATTTGCTATCTGATGCTGCAGGAGAGACACTCATCTTGGAATACGTCACGGGGCCAAAGTCTCCATCTGTGGCGGTAACCTACAGCAAACAGAAATTGTAGTTCATGTACAGTTCACACTGGCAACTGACATTTCTGTGGTGAAGGAAAAGCAGCAAGGAAGAAAACTGGTCACCCCATTTCATAATGTCACTTAGCATATATAAAAGTCTAATATTTGACACATCTAATGCAGCATCTGTCACAGATTATCTTCACTTTATATTTGCAGTCAGTAGTGCTTCTTTGTTTTTTCTTAATATTATTGCTTTCATTAAACTTTCAAATCATCATCCCTTATTGATCTGCGATAACTGAAGCTACAAAACCACCATAATTGTGCTTGTTGCATCACCTTGATGTTGGAGAATATAAGACATAAGAGAATTCAGATGACTGTTCTTACATCTGGGTAATATTTTATACAAAAGCCATGTCTTCAGTTTTACAGTTTCAATGAGCAATGTCCCCTCGCCAGTGTGTCCTTACATTCCCTATGAATTCGTAAGTAAAGAGGCCTTTTCCAGGTCTTGCAGTGTTTTGAATATTTGCTAGTAGCGTAAAATGTGTATAGAGCAATCGGCACTCAATAGTTGATGCTGTCAATGTCACGCTTGGTGCCTTCACTTCTGGGCACCTATTTGAGGTGGGGTTTACCCAGTCAGTTTTTAACATGATCCTCAATTTGATGTGATTAAACATGTTTAACAAGGTAGGCATTCCTATGAATGATGGTCATAAATGTTGGCACTTTACTAATTTTGATCCCAGATTCTCTTCTAAATTGTAGGAATGCCATTCTAATTTATGGTCATAAATTATTGTCTACCTTGGCAAGTTCTTTTCATCTCATCAGTCTTCTCATCCCCTGTCTCACCCTTTCTCTTTCCTTTCAAATTAACAATATGAGGAATTAGCAACTGCAATTTCTTGACCAATTGATGCCGCTTTATCTCATTTAAGATCATCTGTTTTAAGCATTTAACATTCTAAAACTCTACAGTCTTTCATAGTACTTACACAATATGAAATATTTTAGTTTCTCTCTCATATTTCTAAATGGTTTCTAATCTTATAAAACTGATAAGCACAGGTTCAAAACAAAAATGAAAGGAATGCAGAAGTCAACATTTAGACACATGTAACATACACCTAGCTAATCATCATCATTAACATGTGCCATGTCACTGAGTATGTATGGTTCACTATGTCACATGATCACCAACAACAACAACAACAACAAAACTATTTTGAAAGGGTTAAGAATTGGGCACGTAGGCCCGTCTAGCATTCTGCCCTTTTATCACTCTCTTTCATACATTATACCATTCACACATCATTCAAGGCTAACTGAAGACAGCAACAATATAAAAGATATGCATTCTGGATCAGGTCTGTCTACTTGTCCCCATTATGCCCAGTGGCCAAGCCAGTCAGTTATTTCTCTTTGCCTTTTCTTGCTTTCCTCCCATCAAGTTTGCCAGTTATCACTAAGTTTTCACATTACTTCTCTTCATAATGTGCCCAAAATATATTTACCGCCTATGTCTAATTTCTCTAATCATATTATGGTTTTCATTTCTTTCTTGAAGAACTGTCTCATTAATTTCTCTGTCTGTTCATATTTTTTTTGCATTTTCCTTATAAACCATAGTTAGTTATTTAACATTTCAAATTAACTGAAAATATAATTATGGGAAATAAAATCTCTCCCTCTTTCTATCTCGGAAATATAATCTATCTCATTCTATCTGTGTGTGTGTCCATCCGCCCATCCATTTGCCTCTCTCCCACTCTTTTATCTCTCTAACGCTATCTCTGTGTGTCTGTCTGTCTTGTATTCTGTCCACCTGTCTGTCTGCCAGCCCCTTCCTGCCTCTCTCACTTACATAGGCACACACAAGATTTTCAGGTGATCTTGTACAAGAAATAAAAATACACTACTTACAGTCACAAGAGCACGAGGGCTCTGTGTATAGTCGCCTTCCTGGATGGTCACATCATAGTTGGCAGTGAAAATAGGATACAGATCATTCACATCAAGAACATTGACTATGTAAGTTCCTGTTGCTTTATCATTTGGATTAGCAGGGTCGGTGATGGTGACCTAAAACAACAATTTAGATAAATGCAAATAACAGCAATAAACATGCTTAACAGTATGAGAATGCAGGTGTGTGGCTTACATTTTTCAGTATATAAACCCATCAGTTGTCTATGGGTACAGAAGCACATATACTATAATTATTGTTTATTTCCACAAGGACAATCACCAAGAAGAACATGAATGCTGCAGCTAAACAGCTGTTATCGCAAACAAACCAGAACAACATGAAAAGAAAATAAGCAAATATTAATATAACTAATACAAATTCAATAATGCATGTCAATTTGGCTTAAAATTCCAAAATCTGGAAATGCTTTTTTAAATATACAGTAAATAAAAAGTCAGATTCTCAATTGATCAAATGTTCACAGCTTACCACACTTAACGCAATTAAAATTAAAGTTTGTTCATGCTAAATGTAAAATTATGAAACCCTTCAATTGCAAAAATCAAATATCACAAAAAACATTTCTATTAGAACAATAGTGAATAAGACAATGTTTGATAAAGAGTAAGTCAAAGAAGTATATAATGTACTGTAAGATACTAAACATATACTCTTGATTAAATGGAAAAACATATTTACATATTGAAACTGATTTCAACAAATAATACATATAAGAGTGGGAGGCAAGGGGAGAGAGGGAGATCAAGATAGAAGGAGGACGAACGAACGAACGAACGAACGAACAGACTTTATTTTCAAAGGGTAACAAATTGGGCACGCAGGCCCGTCTTACATTCGGCCCTTCCAATCACTCAACTTTCTTTCATCAACAGTGCATAGGAAAAAAACATTGTCACATGAATTTTGTAAACATAAACAATGCATATTACTATGTTATGAGACACATCCACCACCAACCCACACATCCCCCATTCACTCCAACTCCCCCACCCAACCACACACACATACAATACATTCCCCAACCCATCCACCACATCCCTACACCTACACATCTCCCCACCCACACACACCTCTCACCCACCACACATCCCATCCACCCACACCCCAAGCACACACACATTCAATAACCCACACATCCCCCACCTACACACATCTCCCCACCCACTCACATATCCTCTACCCGTGTGTGGGAGGGACAGACAGAAGAGGGAGAGGGACAGACAGAAGCCATCCAGGCAGTCACAGAGAGCAGGAAAGACACGTGCTGCATGCACACACGGTCTATAATGACACAGACAATGACTCCAGGATATAGGGCAGCAAACAATTCATTACAACTTACAGTAAGCGTGTACTGTTTTGTCTGTTCATAGTCGAGCACACTCATCTGTAGCTGAACATATCCCGGAAGTGTGACGGTGAAAGGACCTCCCGAAACTTGGATGTTGTACTGGGGCACTGGATCTGATGGAGACTGGTAAGAGAACAGTGGAAGAAAGTTACACAAATACTTTAGCCATGAATAAGATGTACTTGACAGAACTGCTATTTTATCATTATATTTTTATTATTACATTTTATTAGATATATTCTATGTCCTGTCTGACAATATTCTATGATACATGTTACCTGGACGTGGTCACTGGTTAGATGCTGTTTATGCAAGCAAGTAAATTATTATTTTATGCAAACAGATATCTTAGACAGGCCACTAGTGGCGGCATTGTTGTTTACAAGTAATTACTGTATAAGCTTAATAAACCAACACAGAACTTGTGTCCTTAGCCACTACATGCAATGGGATGTACTGAGGAGGAGATCTGAGCACTAATGGACTGAATGGTTTGATGTGCAATGAGAATGATCTGTCAGCTAACTATATAATTACTGTAATTAGCTACAATAGGAGTTTCTGTTATTCTATGTCCTAGTTACATTAGCAATTTCTATTATTCAATATCCTAGTTACTGTTGACATTTCAGTTATTCTATGTCCTTTTTACAATGGAACTTTCTGTTATCCTATTTCCTAGTTATCGTAGGTGTTTCTGCTTTTTTAATGTCCTAGTTACCGTAAGTGTTTCTGTTATTTAATGTCATTGATACTGCAGGTGTTTCCGTTATTTTATGTCCTAGTTACCGTAAGTGTTTCTGTTATTTAATGTCATTGATACTGCAGGTGTTTCCGTTATTTTATGTCCTAGTTACCGTAGGTGTTTCTGTTATTTAATGTCATCGATACCGTAGGTGTTTCCGTTATTTTATGTCCCAGTTACCATAGGTGTTTCTGTAAAAAGAAAAATGAATATCTTTGTTTAAGCAGGGACACCATATTATTTTCAGACAATCAAAATGAGACTTACTAAGTCTGGGTCAGAAAAGACTAATCTGAGAGCTGTTGTTGTAGCGTTGTCCTGGGAAACGAATGTTCCGCTAGGAGAGTTCTCATAGATGTATCCAGTTGCTGAGCTTGGAGAAATGACTGGGGGGCCAGTATTAGTCTGAACCAGATTCACAGAAATGGTTGCTGTTTCTTGTCTACGGTTGAATGAGACCTCAGTGGCCTGAAAAATATATTGGAACATTCATTACAATGAGTCATAGGACAACTTTCACAATGTAAAAGAGACATTTTCAATCACAGTAAAGAGACATTTTCAATCTCCAAGTAATTTGAAAATTTTTAAAAACTATAAATCTGTCTAAAAATGCAGAAAGCTAGTATGTTATGTTATGTTGAATGATGTCACTGCACATTAGGCATTCCTCAGTGTGCTCAGTCCTCCAATGCAGCAGCCATCCCAATGTATTTGGGCACTCTGTTCCTATGAGGAGTTTGTTGTGACTTCTGTCTTGACCTCAAAGACAGCATTGACATGTTGACCAGGCTTCTCTCCCAATTCATGCGAGAATTGTCAGTCTACTGTCTACTCACCAGTATCCACCAGCCCAGTTCATACTGCATGATTATATCAGCCCTGTCTATACTTCTTCCCATTTGTATTGGTGCATTATTTGCCAGATGGTTTGTCCGTTCAATACCTTTCACTCCAGCATGTCCAGGTGCATACAATCAATCAATCATGTGCCATGCCGGAAAGTGTGGGCGGTCATGACTCGCCATTTCACTCGATCACCAGAGTCGTGGATCAGCTGAATGTTCCTGGTGCATACAACCAGGGTAGTAATGTGAAGTGTGACTTCAGACTGCTGTCTACCCATTTTGAATGGAGACTGCTGGTTGCAATTGTATATAGCATGCTCATGGAGTCTGAAACGATTATTGCAAGTGAAGCTGTCTGTTCTACTGCCCATGCAAGTGCTGTGGTGGAAGTGTTTACTCCATAGTCAGGTTAGATGTAGTGGTCTAGTAGGTGCTACTATCTTTGACTGTTTCCCCATATTCTGTGCCTTTTATGTCTATGCTGACATTGAACCACACTTCACAGACTCCTCTGTGTAGATGATGTTTTCTTGGTGTGAATACTGTTCAGCCAGTTCCCTTAACTCAGTACTGATGGATACATGCAGCTGACCTTTGCAGTACCTCCCTACTGTAATGACAACCTGAAAGTGTTTGTGTGTGTCTACAGGTATATTAGTCCATTCTTCTCTGAGTTGAAGATTGTCCAAGTCACAGATCATCTGCTTGATTATATCTTCAGTCTGGGTCATCCAGAAGAGACCTGTTTTGAAATGCATTGCTTTTCAGTCATTGAAAGCACTGTGCAGCTTTTTTTTAAAATCTGCTACACTCTTATGTAAGCATGAACCTGTGCAATTTTGTGACTGGTGGTCATCGTCAGTAAACCAAGGATGTAACTGGCTGGGCATGAAGTGTCTTTGGTGCAACTGAGCATAAGTCTCATTGCTTCATTTTACATCTTGTCTAATCTTTCTAGCTAAGTCTTGCTGACAGTGAGGAGGTCCAGACTATAGTCTGTGATGCTTAGTCTAATACAGCACAAGTTTCCGGTTGAAAAAGGAAGAGCAGGCATTGACCACTGTCAGCTACACCTATCACTTTCAGAGCTGTCAAACATTTTCTGCCTCTGATTATCACATTTTATACCTCTGATTATCACATTTTATACCTCTGATTATCACATTTTCTACATGATAGTTATATGACAAACATCTGTCAAAGGTATACTTTCAGATTTCAAAGCCCATGCACTGTATCGCAACGACACTGTTCTTTCAGGGGGGAAAGGCTGCTGCAATCCAATTGACTATGTTTGGTTAGATGTGAATGTCCAGCAGTAATCTTATGATCATATTGTACGAGATGCTGTTGTATGCATCCTCATAATCAATGGCAGATGCAACCGTTTCCATCCTGTAGCCTTTCACCAGGTGTCTTCCCTGAATAACTGCCCACAGTAGAAACCAGTTTACCACTTGACTCCAGTCTTCGAGACCAACTTCTGGTCATGATTGTTTTGTCTATCATGTTCTATAAGGAGATGATTCTGTTTATTCAGGTGTGATCTTTCTCAGGCTTAGGAAGGGGTCTGAAATAGCTGTGTAACTAGTCATCAGGGACAATGCCAGTTTTTATGCTCTTGTTGAATACTCTGTATATGTCTTCTAGTCATTTTAAGTCACTGTACCTAACAGCATTCGGTCTTGGAGCTGTGTCCCGACATGTCTTCAACACTGCTTTGATGTTTGGGTATAGAAAGCAAGTAGTCTTAGGTTAGTCAAGCTGCACTGATGATTTTATTTTTCAAATCATTTTTATTATGCTCCCAATCAAATACTGTCATTTGTTAGCAGATATGAATTTAAGAATTAAGAAACAACAAGAACAACATTAAAACATGCTATTTCTTTAATTAGATCAGCACTATGTAAACCTCTGAAGTCGGAGTGGGTTCGCCTGATTGCGAGGGACACTTAATAGGTAAAGCATGAAAAATTCAGTCAAGCACTACTAGAGGTAGTGTGTATGGACTACACTTGCGTTCAAAGCAAGCGAGTGCAAAAGAAAAAGCACTGTGTATCAATTAGCATTCTTTTACATATCGGTCGTAGAACAGAAACATTAACTCTACATGTAATACAACTGTCTGGATAAAGATTTATTTCTCAATCTCAATGAAATCTTCTGTGGCCACCATTAATGGCACAGCGTAACTTAGTGTTAGATTTCATTGTTTTATAGGTTTTAGAACTTGTCTTCTAAACCAAAGTCAGCATAAGGAAGTGAACCTTACCCTTCATGGTAGTTGACAGTAAGCTACAAACACTACAACAGAGACATCCATAAACTATGAATAAAGCAGAAATGTAAACACACCATACTAATTGTAGCACAGTATTTTAACTAAGATGATACAATATATTTTCTCACAACTGAATAATGTACAAATGTATCATTGCTGTAAAAATTATAGAAACAATCTTTTCAAATGATTGGTCACATATACATGATACCACACCTCTAAGATAATATCCAGAGACTGAACATTGTTGCGGTTCAGATTTACATTGTTGACAGGGTTGTAGGTTACAACACATCTGTACTGCTTTGTCTGGCCAATCTGTGCAGCTGCCACACTGAAATACGGCTCAAATCCCGCTGGCAAAGCTGGTCAGAGAGATCATTTATATTGTTATTGAACAAAGACTATGTCAAAATACATTTTTGCATATTTCAAGCAAATCTTGGCATACTTGTTTAATGTCTGCCATTTCTATTAATAGTCATCTTTTTCAAATGTGATTTATTTATTTGTACTTTACGTGTTTAACAAATGGACATAGTTATGATTACTAATATTCCAAATATAGTCACATATATCAAATTATCAACCTTACTCCCTCTGTCTATCTCTCCTCCTTCAAACCTGTCTCCTTCTATACATACATCTTTTTATGCAGAATGTGTGTGTTCGAGAGACAGACAGACAGACAGACAGACAGACAGACAGACAGACAGACAGACAGACAGACACAAACAGACAGAGACAGACAGACAGACAGACAGACAGACAGACAGACAGACAGACAGACACTGACAGAAAGAGATTTATCATTTTGGCTGTGCATGGTATTTTTAACATTTCCTCATAAAGCCACATTTCAGTTGACTTCAAGAGATATTCTTCTTTGTTAATTGTCAAGAATTCACAGGATCCAAGCACTTAAGGACTGAGTGGTTCGATGTGCAGCGTAGATTATCTATTGACTAACTAACATATTAGCAAGCAACTCTTTGATCTATCACTTACTTCGTGCAATTTGAAAGGTGATGTTATAATTAAGGGTATCCCGATCTTCAGCAATGATGTCAACAGTTGCACTGGGGTTGTTTGTATCAGCCGGGTATGGAGTAAACACCAAAGTCTGTCAAAGCAGTTAATGTACAGTTGTCAATAAACGTACATATTCTGAATATCAGTGCAGTTTACGCAAGTAGTGTTAGATGCGAAGCTGTGGAATCAAATAACAATGCATATATGCAAAACAAATAGAATTTATCGCAGAGAGACCGCTGGGGTGGGTAATATATGTTCTCATTACGGTACAAACAAGATGACTAAATCTTTACTATAAAGAATCTGAAGGAGCAAAGATGAATGGGAAATCATTTACAAATATAAACATTTATAAATAAACATCGTCATCATCATTGAATAGTTCCTTTGCAGAACATCACTCTCCTCATGGCCCACTGAAAAGTTGTTCAAGGGCTTGCTATTTCTACTGCTTCATGTATCCTCATTCCCATGGTGTCTGTAATGCTCTGTTTCCATCTATGTGCTGATCATCCTCAGCTTGTTCTTCCATGAACCATAACTTCGCATCACTATTCTTTCCAAGACAATAACATTTAATATAGCCAAAGTATTTCAGTTTCTGAGACATTATGCTGTTTACGAGCCAGTTTACTTTGATTTTAAGATCTTGCAGAATTTCAGAATTTTTCTTCTTCTTGGTTCATGATATTCTATGAATTTTTCTGTACCTTCATGCCCAGAGAATCCCATTTTTTGGGGGTTTATTTGTGATTGCATAATTGTCCATACTCACACCACACATTGCCACACAAAAAAATGTATGTTCTCAAAAATGTGCATTTTAACTTGTTAAACAGACAGTGATACTGGCAAATATCAACAAAAAAAAGTTTTATATACAAAGACCATTACAACAGAGTAACATACCTGGCTGCCTGTAGGCTGCAGATTTGACAAGTATCTGGCTCGAATGCAATTCTGTCCATATGCCTCAGTGCTGTTAATACATGTTGGGTACACAAATTGTGGTCCCAGGTCATCACCGTCCTCAATATAAATAATGAAGCTTGTGGTTGAGGAGCGGGGACCTGCTCCTTGATCCTAAAACAATGTGGAAGTTTAACATAGTTAACGCTCTTTAACTGACACAGCAAATGATGGCTTCTTAAACTATTAGAAATGGTAATTCATGAAACTAATTGTTTTAGTTACAGAGTATTAAAGAAAGCAGATTTTCATTGACTTATCACATTAAAATACAATTATAACTATAATGTTAACACTTTGTGTATCCTCATGTCATTCATTCATTCAGTAGCATGTCCGTAGCTCCCAAGCTGGCCAGAGGAAACGCTTTAAAGACACTCTGAAAATTTCACTGAATGCTTTTGGAATTCATCATGACACCTGGGAGGATGCAGCCAGAGACCGAAATTCGTGGCGTGCATCATTACGCAAAGGTGCAGTCATATGTGAGGCAACCAGGACTGCAAGAGCTGTGAAGAAAAGGCAGGACAGAAAAACCACTGCAGGAAATCCTCCTCCACAGACGTCAAGCATTCTTTGCCCACAATGTCAAAGAACATTTCGAGCCAAAATAGGCCTTATCAGCCATCTTAGAACCCACGGCTCCATACCTTCAACCCCACTGGATGAAATGAATGGTCATCATCATTCTTGATGGACAAACAACTCTCAGCATGTCCTTTGCAGAACCTCGCTAACAACTTTCCGGAAAACCTCTCGATCACAAACAAGATGTCCTACGTCGATACACCCAAGTGGAGATCATCCGCCACATCCTGCACCCATCTTCTCTTTGGCCCTCCTCTTCCTCTCTTCCCAGGCATATACCCCTCCATTATTGTTCTCTCCAAACTTTCGTGACATTTCAAGTGACCAAAATATTTCAATTTTCTTTGTTTTATCGTCTTTAATAGCCAACCTTCTTCAATATTCAGCTCTTTAAGTATTGATGCATTTGTTATTTGCTTTACCCAAAATATTCTTAGAACTCGTCTAGAACATTTATATTCAAAGGCATTTATGCGATATTCAGCTTGTTTAGTAAGTGTCCATGTCTCACAGGCATGTGATGCAATGGGAAAGATGCATGCTCTTAAAAATCTAATTTTTGTAGTTCTGTCTGTCCAATTCCATAATTTATTCAGTTGTTTTAGTCTTTGAAGAGCAATTGATAGTCGTCGTTTAATTTCTTTCATTGTGTCACCGTTGTTGGTAATCAATGACCTAAGATATTCAAAATGTTCCACCACCTCCAATTTTTCCTCATTAACATATATTTCTTTCTCCATAGTGGTTTTATCTGTATACATTATCTTTGTTTTTGCTATAGTTGTTATGGTTTCTTGGAAAGTTTTGCAGAAGGTAGTTTGCCATTGCTTTCCTTCTGGGCAGTCCTCATGTCATACAATGTTTAAAAAGATGGGAAATTTAAAAACCTGCATCTCTCAATTCCTCAGCTTTTCTGTCCATGATATTCCCATTTCTCTCAAAGAAAACAATGAACAATTGTTATGATTTTTAATTGTTTTTTACACCTTATACTTAATGATAATAATTATGTCAATAAGTAGTATTTGCCTTAAATACTTCGCCATGTCAGCATGCTTATTCTCTGGATCTAATTTCGTAGTGATATATTTTGTCACTATTATGTCCTTCACTGATTCATTACCATATGTTAGATTAGGAACTACGTTCATGTACCTCACTTGTTGCACTCAAATCATTAATTGATTAATATGTGTTAATATCTAATATAATTAAGTGTTAAAAGTCTTGTCTCATGTTGGCATAATTAAACACAAGCTGTCTTGATTTATTGAGCCAAATGAAAGTTTCATATGTATCTATTTTTATGTGGTTGTCACATAATAATTAGGTAGTAGTATTGACAACCACTCCTCAGTCCTCACGTGCCTGGTCTGCAGCCTACATAGGTGATCATGACCCTCCAATCATCTCTATGATCTGATATTGTGATAAAGTTGGTGTTGCTTATATTATTTGTTTCCAAGCTGTTTCAGCTTTCCACATAAGTTTTCTCTGTCTTCCTTGTCTAGTATGTTTCCCACATAGACTAACGTCTCTGTTTCATGTATTCTGTTGATATGCCCCATAAATTTAGTTTGTTTTTTCCTTATGGTTTTGGTGAATGATCTTGCAAAATCTACATCTCTCAATATCTCAGCTTTTGTTTTATTTTCTGTCCACGATATTTTCAACATTCTTCTCAAAACTCACATCACTGCCTCCAGTTTTTTCTCCAATTACTCACTGTCCAACATTCACATCTATAGAGAAGAGGCCACACACAGTCATTCAGGTGGTTGATGATTGTACTTGATCGTGATCTTTAAATTCTCACAAGAAGGCACTTACATTAACAAATCACTGAAGTGAACTTATGAATTTCTCCTAGAAATTCAACACCACAAATGTAACAAATAATTTCAATCAAATTAAAACTGAAATTAATTTCATGACATACCGTTGCTGTGACTGTCATGTTGTAGTAACACAGGTCTGCTCGATTCCCAGTTGCTCGATACATGCTCTCAAAGTCCAGCCCTCTATTGACCTCAACCAACCCTTCTCCTACTGAGGGAATCGCAAAATCATTGACACCTGGAAACTGAAGACATGCAGAAAAAAAAAATAGATAGCCAACACTCAACACTTAGCAAAAGATCAACATGTTTTCTATTTAAACTTCCACAGAGACTAAACTAAGGCATAAGAATGGGATAAGAAGAATGAAAAGATGAAAAAATGAGAACAATGAAGAGAAAATGAAAAAGTTGAAAACAATGTACTACTTATGTCAGAATCCCAGGCTGTGATGGTGTATACTGTGATACGGAGTATCAGTCTGGTACTCTGAGATAAGTAGCACTTTTGTTTTCCATTTTTGCATTTTCTCTTCACTGTTCTCAGTTTTTAATCTTTTTATTCTCATCCTGTTCTCATGCCTTAATGTCTTCTCTGTGATTATATGTTGTGTTACATCACCAGACACTGGAAAACACACAAGTACTCAAGGTTCCGGTATCCTATGTAAAGACTGTGCATAATGATCATCACTGAGGCACACTGATAGTGTACAATACTGTACTATCCATGCTACTACTAGAGCTATTACAAATGTTAAAACATGCAAGTAATCAAATCACACAGATTTCATAGAAAGCAATGAATCTGAATATATAGTGTGCTCACAGCTATGCTTAGAAGGACAGTGCCAACAACAACAATATAACAAATAAGCTTAAAAGATATCAGGCATTCAATATTAACTTATTCAATACATCAGTATAATGCAGAATTCTTTCATTGGTTATCCCAAAGATGATATATTTTTCTTCACTTCTTTTATTCCATCAATTTGTTGCATGAATCCACTCAATGTCCGTTGTTTCTTTAACCCCTAATGTGCCAGGGTGTTATTAAGTTAACTTCGTCAGACCCACAATTCTATTACATAAAGTGCCATTTGCTTAGAAAGCAAAAAATTAAAGCAACATCTGCCTGGGACAGAGTTAAGAAATGAAGAGGAAAGTCATTATATAAAATGTTTGTAATAGCCAAATGGTAAAAAATAACATAAGTTAGCACAATTAACTATTAAGGTAATTGCAAGGTAGATGGTGCATCAAGCTATGACGTGAACTTCCGTATCACATACTAGGTAGAGGAGAAATGACCTAGTATGTTTCCCACTTTTTCTTCCCAAAAATACCCTAGGTACCCATTATACAAGCCAAGGTTAGATACACCATCCTGCAATTACTGGTCACTGACCTAGGACAACTATGTTAGTGAATTAATAGGTAACCACTGCGCAACAACAAGTAAACAACATAATGAGACCACTGTTTGTTAGAATTATTAGTAATTGTTTTAAACTTCACTAAGCGACAACAACTGAACTAGACTTCAGATGAGTTTTTGTCGAATCAAAATATTAGCAATTTAACTTCACTGTGCTACAACTTTCCCATGGAAACATACAGATGTGAATCATAATCAACTTCACAGCCAGTAAAGAATAAAATTGGGACTTGTGAGCTTCAATGTTACAAAAGATAATATCATGGACCAGGTAGAAGAAAAATACTGACATTTTACAAAACCTGAACACTGAAGAAAACTGACTTATAAACAGTATCATATCTCTAAAACTGAAATATTTTGGCCATATTAAACATCAGAGCGACTTGGAAAGAGCAGTAATGGAAGAAGTAGAGGTCGACCAGCACGCAGATGGACACATGACACTGAAGACATCTTGGACTGGACAATGCCTGAGGCAGGAGAATTGGTAAGAATGGGAAAAATTGTCGACAGGCCGTGATGAGAGACATTCTGCAAAGGTCCAGCTACACAATGATAATACACACTAAAGATGTCAGATCAGTTCCTGGCAATTTTTTAAAGAATAACTCTTTCAGTGCCAACCACTGCGTCAGGTAAAAGCTTAAGTTTCTCGAATGGACAGAATATATTAAGCCACTTATATAATAGCTCATGAATAAATACACAGGTATTGTTTAGCATTCATAGAAGTAGAAGAAAGAGTCTAGAGGGCACGCTAGACAACATACAAATTGAAAGCTATAGTAACCGACCAGGATTTCAACCTGTCTCTTCAAATTTTGATGTGTCTAGTTTGTCTTGCATCAAATTTTGATGTGTCTAGTTTGTCTTGCGTCGAAGTACCCATGATTCTCCAATTAGGAATACAGTGCACTTGTGATTTTTTCCCCACAGCAATTACTGTCCTTCCTTCCAACATCAGCACCTGCTGTGACGACCTTCTGGAACTGGAAGCATTCATCTCTGAGGTATAGGGACTTTAGATGCATTGGGCATCTGATACTTGCTGGATAAACTACTGAACATAAACTTGCCAAGGAATCACGAACAGTCATAAAATGCTGGGGTTGACTGCTATGTCCCGTAAAGGAAATGCAACTAACTTTTTTTTAACTAGCTGGATGTGTGTATCGAAATGTCATGCTGACCACCTCTACTTCCACGGATGTTTCCTGATGTCCACATTTCAGGCTGGGTCAATCCAGGAACCCACATCAATTTACAACCCTACCTCAGGGCAAATGTTCACCCTTGACCATCGGGTCAGCAGGCACGCCTGATAATCACCGGGCTACTAATGCTCCCCCTCTAATGTATACTGGAATTTTTATTTTCAGAACATAAAAAATCACTGAAATTACCATGGCGCCTGGGATGTCACTTAGGCTATACACCAGTTGCTTATTTGGGCCTTCATCTTTATCCTCAGCCAAAATGTCACGGTAGAAGATCTGTCCCACAGGAGTCAGCTGAAATTGTATAGAACAATATTTAATATCACATGTAACATATAAACAGAGTAACATATATAGTCGCTCTTAAATGCCATAAATGCACGTTAGGGATATAGTTTAAATGCTTGCTCTCTCCTCTCTCTCTCTCTCGTGTGTACACAAACAGGTACACATACACACACTAATTATAATGGGCAGAACTGTCATAGTTTAAAAATAATTTCAAAAGAATGCAAATAAAGAGACTTTCAAATGTTTAGAGGAATGGTCAATCAGTAACTAAACAAAAGAATAGCGAGAAGCTAATACACTATACAAATTTACAGTAACATTGATAGCAATATTTTACTTTTCTAATACTACCATACTACTGTAATTATGGTATCTGAGTTACATTTGAATGTATCTTTAGAAAGCAATTTTAAATATTTTTAACAAAGCTTAAAAATTAAGACTGGATTTTAAAAAAGAAGCAATGATGTCTGTACTCCTGTGACACTGCCCAGACTCACCTCACTGATGCTTGTATTGTAGGGTGGCCTCACAAACACTGGGGAGTTGTCATTTATATCTGTTATCTGTATCTTCAAGACACTGAATATAGCCTGAAGAAACACAAACAGTAACAAGACTATAAGAACATTATTTACTTTCACACTGGAAAATATTTTAATGTACTGTAAAATTCTAAACTGTCTATGAAGACTGAAACAACATGATCAATGATTCTCTTTTACTGTCACATCAAACACATAGTTAGTTAGTTAGTCGAGGTTCCAACTTCACGGCAACGGGTCGTCCCCATTATGCTTCGTTCCTGTGTCAGTGAATATCACACAAAATGCTCCCTACTGTCCATTGGGAAAAGTGGAATAGACAGGAGTCTCGGCAATCCAACAGCCCACACAGGTACTCTATGCATAATGCCGCCGCCAGAATGCCAACACAAAATTCATCCACAAAACCACAGTTCATCGTCGATGGACTCTGCAGTCATCAGAAAGACCTCATTGACCCAGGTTTTCTCACATGGCTCGGTCTTTTACCACAGGGTGACCCGCCGAAAGTGTCGCATAATGCATGAACTCCGCAGCTCCAGAACCAACTCCCAGGAGTCTCCTGAAAAATGCACTCAAGAACCGAAAAGGCAAATCAGTCAATTCAGCAACAGCTGGTAGCCTTTGTTCCGAACATGCAGGTCACTGTACAGGACAGATGTCAAAGCATTCCACGCGAATTTCACAGCTCACAGTGTCACCCACGCACTCACTCAGTAGCAGGGCGACGGAACCATGTACTACCAGTCCAACATGAGGAAAATGTGATTGCAAACCGTAGCTACAAGCATAAACACGCCACATGCCTTAATGTTTCAATGCCTAACAGCCATGTTGGCAAGCGAAGTCACACAGTAAACACATTTTATATGTGTGTGTGTGTGTGCGTGCGTGTGTGTGTGCATGCGTGTATGCATGCGTGTGTGTGTGTGTGTGTGTGTGTTAGTGTTGGCAACCAAAGTCCCACATTAAACATTTTATATGTGTGTGTGTGCGTGTGCGTGCGTGCGTGTATGCATGCGTGTGCATGTATGCGTGCGTGTGCATGCATGCGTGCGACAGAGAGTAGTAAGTGTGTGAGTGAGTACATGTGTAAAAATCTATAGACATATGTTTACATACATTCCATGTACATGTAGAAATAATCTCTCATTAAATCAAATATGTAATATTATTAAAACATTGTAACCAAACACTAAATGTCTTAAATTAAATGATGCAAATGAAAGTTTAGGTATTCAGTGACAAGTAAACAATGAATTAAGTATGTAAACATTTTCACTTATGTGCCATGTAGGCATGTGATAAATATTCCACAACTGAACTAAGCAGACTGTGGCATATGGTCAGTATCACACTTTGTGACAACTCTGACAGTAAATCTGCATGGAGCAGGTTATTTTCTGAGTTATGTCTTGGCAAGTCATTATAACAAGTGATAAGTTAATCATATGCGTATTCCTTTCAGAGAAATTCTCAGCTTCTGTAAGCAATGATGGAAATTTTGACTAGCAAATATGGAAGAATTTGTATAAATGGCTTATTGACCTCAATGAATGCAACAGAAAATGTATTACCAATTTTCCTACAATTTACACTCATCTTGTTTATTAACACTTATAGCCAACGAAAATATTTTTCATGTCCAATATCCCACAAGATGATATACGATATGATAAATTTGCTCACGTAGATCAGAACAATAAGATTCTCCTATAACAATACATATCATTCTCCTTTTCTTGTACACTTTAAAATAGTTTATTTTTAAAATATTTATAATTTCTCTTTAATAATTTATCGTTTGTAGAAATGAGTGCTACTTTTATAACATCTTACTATGATTGTCATATTTTAAGACCCAAGTTATTTCTTTTCCTTATTTCTCTTCGTTCATAAAAAATGTTTGTTCTGGACATAAATGTGTTGTGCTTGTTCACAGGAGAGCTGCAATATTTTGCGCCTTTCGGCAGACAAATGCAACTTCTTCGGGCATTTGTTGACTTGATTAACCTTCTGGCTCTTTTCCTCCTCAATAATATTGAATGAATGTTTTTCCTTGTGATTGTTTTCTTCAACAAACAGTTTACTACTCAAAATTTTCATTCAACTACCCACCAAATGCCAGCTCCGTGGCAAATAGGTTACAGACGCAGTTTGTAATCTCGCATACCCACGTTCAAACACAGCTGTGGGCAATTTGGCAGCAGATCACCTTGCATTGTAATTTTTACGAAATGGTATGCTGGTCGTTCAGAAAGCAATGGCAAACTACTGAATGAAACTTTGCCAAGAGATCACAACAGCAAATAGCGCTGGTGTTGACTGCAACATCCTGTAAAGGATATGCAACTAACTTTTAACCCACCAAATACACCATAGACTGATAATTTACTTTTGAAACACAGGATGTAGCAGTATTTTAAATACATCTACCATTTTATTGTTAGTTTAAAACAAGTGGTCAGCCGGACATTCTGTGCTGCAGCTCCAGTTATTAGATACAGAACCACACACCCCACTTCCCCCCCCCCATACCCTACCCCAGCAGTGAACACACCTGTTCCTCTGGATGCCTAATCAATTGCATTTATCAATTTACTTGTAGGTGCCAGTCTACCTACATCAGCAGAACAGAGAGGCAGTTGAATAACAGGATGTTAGAAAATGCACCCAACTGGATCACTGGAATAATAAACAAAAACTCTGTTAACCTGGTAACGTCTACACCAGAAATCACATATGGTATCAATACGACACCATAGTTTGGAAACCTGGCCATGTGATGATAGGGACAATGTGTTTCATGCGTTGATTAACACACAAAATGGATGCTTGTTAAAGCTGGTCGAGGCAACCGCCACTCATTTACAAAGGCAACTTTGTGCAAACAAGAAGACATGATTGTCAGTTTAAAAAGACCATGGTAGACAACTGAAACTACTATTTTATGTGTGTGTTATATATTTCAGATTGAAGAATTTATCGTATTGCTTTTATGTTGTGTAAATTTTGCAGTATGTACCTAATAAAATGCAGTAAGTTATGCCAGGCAGTAAATCGTGCAATCTATTGTTTGTGTTCATTGTTCAAAACAATAAAAACAAAAGTTTAAAGACATTAAATAAATTCAATTATACTTACTGAACCACCAGAAGGTGTGCATGACAACTGGAACTGCAGGATATTGACATCATCATCCAAACCAGATGTAGGACCCTGGAAAAAAAGAAGTCCTGGCTGGCTTAACTAAACATAAACATATCTATATAGAACAACAATGGCAGGCATTCACTCTCACTCACTTTCTCAGTCCTATTCAAACTTACTCTCACACATACCCTCCCTTTTTTCTAAGGAGCTTCAATCTTATCTCAAGTTATGTTATGTCATTTTTTTTTAAATGTTGCATATCCCTTACAAGACATTGCAGTCAACACCAGCATTTTTCAGCTGCTGTTAATGTACTAGGCAAGTTTTTACGTTCAGTAGTTTGCCATTGCTTTCTGAACTATGTTATGTCACTTATGTTTTCGTAATTGTTTAAAGATATAAAAAAGTTAGTTAGTCAGTCAGTCAGTCATGGTTTCAACTTCACGGCACAGGGTTGCTCCGTTCCTGTGCCAGTGAACATCACACAAAACGCCCCTCACTGCCCCATGTGAAAAGTGAAACAGACAGGCGTCTCAACAAACCAACAGCCCGCAAAGGTATACTATGCATAATGCTGCTGCCTGAATGCCAACACAAACGTTTGCCACGAAAAATACAGTTCATTGTTGATGGAAGCGGCAGTCACTAGAAAACCAGCAGCCACACGTTACTGCATAAGACAACCCAGTTAGTTCAGCAACCGGCATCCGCCATTTTTCCAAACATGCAGTTCATGACACAAACAACCACAGACAGATGTAAAAGCACTCCAAATGAAATCCACAGCTCAGTGTCACTACCATGTGCCAAGGAGCGGCGAGATGACGGTTACTATACCTATTTATGTTGTCTCACTCTCCTTGTTTTATTATTTAACAAGTGAAAACCAAAATTCGGCCACTGAAAAATCAAACCTTCTATAAGACGGCTCTGGATAGTTTCTTCTCACAAATCCACTTTAATACGACGATTTTGACAAAGCAGTCGCTCCACAGAACTGTTACAACAATACTTAACAACACATTATTCTAAATAAAGCGGCATAGTGTTAGCCGTGCTGTAGTGACAAGAAGCCACGTCCGACTTGGACGCCAGCTCAAGTCTAACTGCCTTTATCGTGACGTTTTCGTGCTTGCACCAAAACATCTTGCACACTTATCATTCTTTTGAAACTAATGTCGTGCAAAGTGTGTCTTGCAATCCATAGCCTGATCCAGGTATATGGCACTATGCACTACCAGTCCAACATGAGGAAAATGCGTAAGAAAACCGCAGCCACAAGCAGAGACACTCCAGAGGCCTTAGCACAACTGCCCAACCTCCGAGATGGACCAGAAGACATGAAAATAAAATAACTTTCAGTAACTATAGCTTTAATGTAAGCGCCACCTCAAACTCTCTTCACAAGACAAATCCCCCAGTAAAATTATATAATGGCTTTACTAGACAATATGTATGACAATAATAGCTATTCACTGACACATCACAGATACGACTGTTACTTACATCACGATCAATTGATTGTGTCATCCTGATGTACTGGAAATTCTGAACAGTATTGTATTCAACTACAAAGTATTGGTCAAACGGATACTTGTTGTTTTCAGGTATTGTATCATTTCTGACCACAATTACATAACTTTGATCAGTGCCTGACACTCTCCGTATGGTACCTAAAATCAATAATTTAATGTATTCAAAAGGATATATTTAATAGTAGATTAAAGTTACAGGAATCAGACTGATGAATAATAAAGCCAAACTATGCAATTATGTATTTTAAGTTGTCTGTAATGCATGCAGGAGCCATGAGTGTAATTGTTAGTATGATAACTTACTAATACAGGAGTGCAAAGCTAACCTCCAGCTATGACTGGATTTGTTTTCTCCAAAATGTGCAGTTCTAAGTTGACCCAGCCTCATAACATGAATTCCAGAGATACACTTTGTATTTATGCTAGTAAACACAGCCAGCAGGACACTGACCAGATGTCACCCATTGTGTGCTTTTTATTCAGCACAAACATGAGCCTGTCACCATATCGTCAGTGTGCCTTACCGGCGTATAGATGAGGTGCCATTGCTGTACTTCTAATACACGAGCTACTGATGGATGATTATAATGTCAGGACTTGGTCATACTTGCTCAAATAGAACAGAAGTTACCCAGAAGTCATGAAATAATGAAAGCTGACTTTTGTATTAGACACATTCACCACAACTTACCAGTGGTTTCCTCAGGAAATGAAATATTGTAGTTACCCCCCTGGAAGCAAGCTGTTGAAGACAATATTTGTAAACAATTCTTATTTTAATATAATTGGCTGTCATATCAAATTATTAAATAAAGACAGGTTAGTCGAGGCATCATGGTTAATATATAAGATAAAGTAACAACTGTTTATTATAAATACAACTTTAAAAGTGATAAATAAATTGTAAAATGATAAAAATACATTTCTTTAGGTATGGCATAATGTGTCAACAAACACCAAATTGTTGAAGTACTAACCAATTTGCATAAGAAAGCATACATTATGCTTATAACTGCATACAATTTGCTACCTCTGTGAAAATGGCAAAGGAAGCCAATAAAAACATGGAGGAACAATTTATAACTAGAACTAAATGAACTGAGCACTGAAAACCAGAGCAAGATCACAGAAGTGACAAATGTGCTGGTATTAGAGGTATGGAGGCTTTGAATGTTGACCAAGACAAAATTCACTTAACCAGGTTGAGTTGAGCTAAGAACCGACATCATTGCACTCAGAACATTCCAATATACGCTCCGTCCCCTTGTTCAACAGCCAGTGAAGAGTCACACAACCAATCGTTCCCACCGCCATCTGACCGAAAGCTCTCCCGGTCCTCACCCAGACTTGAGAGTCCACCAGAACCCCCGCCAATCCCCTGCAATCCCACCCCTCCACACATAGGTTCTCAATCCGCTCCCCCACCCTATCCACCAGGTCCCACAGGTACACGACCACTCGTCCCCCGTCCACAGACAATCAACCACCAAGAAGTGCACCCCTGCCTGCCCACTCCCCGCACAGCCAGGGCAAACAATCCACACAATTCTCACAATCCGCAACCTCTGAAGCCCTCTGAAGTGAGGCGAGCCACCCCACATGAAACACTTCCCCCTCCACCCTTCTAAGCATACTCCCCGAGTACGTGATGAAGACAATGTGTGCCGCAGCGGTCTCCCCCACCTTAACCAGGTAATAAAGGTTACTGTCCAACCACTGTTCATTTTGCTTTCACGCTTTGAAATTATAGAGCAAAAAGTATCATCATAATCTTCCACTTTTGTCGTCAAGTGGATTGGGGAGGAATAGTTGGCGCTCCGTTGTCCGATGTGTGGCACTGTATATGCCATTTTAGTGTGATTGTACAATGTCTTTGATATCAACAATCCATTTTCTTCTCAATCGTCCTCTTGCTCTCGTAGCAGATCTTTGATGTAAGGCCAATGCTGGCAGTTGATGGTGTCACATTCTGACGGACGGCCAAACCATTTGATCTTCTGACTTTCAATATGTGTGGCAAAATAATATTTTTTTTGCGCTCACTCGCTTTGAACTCAAGCGTAGTCCATACACACTAATTCTAGTAGTGATGGACTGAATTTTGTGTGTGGATTAGCTTTTCCTTATTAACAGTGTCCCTCACCATCAGGCGAACCCACTCAGACTTCAGAGGTACTTGTAATTTACATCCCCAAGTCAAGGATGACAGATCAACATTTTAGTCCAACTGTCCGGTGAAGGGGTTGAACCCCTTACCTTGGCATCAGCATACTGGGTGTTTAAGAACACACATTCTTATCCATTCGCCCATGCTGACCTACGCACAAGGTTTTGATCCCACTGTCTGTCATAGTCATAGTTTACCATCTCACACAATCACTAGTATTGGATCAGGTCTGTGTTATTGTCCCAATTATGCCATGTGGTCAAACCAACCAGATATTTATCTCCTCACCTTCCCCTTGCTTTTTTCCCATCAATCTTGCCAGATGTCACTAAGTTTTCAAGGTATTTTTTTCTCCTCATAATGTGCTCAAACAATCTTGACTGTCCACATTTAATGTTACTAATCAATTTATGACTTTCATTTCTTTCTTGTAGAATTGTCTCATTCATTTTTCTGTCCACTGGTGGTATTCTTTGCATTTTCCTCAGAAACCATATTTTCACTGCCATTAAATGTTTCTCAGCTTGTCTGCTTATTGTCCATATTTCACATCCATACAACAGTATAAGTTCTATAAAGTACTTCAACACTTTTCTCACTGCAGCTGACAACTTTTTATTAGTAAGTATAACTTCCATCTGACAAAAGACTACTTTTGCCATAGTGATTCTTGTTCTAATCTCACCAGACACCTTCCATCACATGTTATGACTCTTCAAGATTGTTGCACCGATTCACTTGTTTAAGAATGTTCCCATCTATTTAGATGTTACATTGTGGTATTTCTTTCGTTTTGAAGATGACCAATTCTGTTTTCTTACAATTTAATTCTAACCCTAGTTGCTCTGCATTTAAACACACACAACCCATTGCAGAAAAACAATGGAACAATTACACTGAAACAAAATATTTTGTCTGAAAGGAGAGTAAGACAGAGAAACAGGCAAAATACCCAATGTTTTCAGAAAACACTAAAAATATCTATTTATTTGAGACTGCATATTCTTGGTTACAAGCAGTGGGTCATCTGTAACAGAAATATAACTAATAAAATCATAAAAACTGTCTTACAATACAAGTTAACATAACTAAACAAGTAGGAAAGCTCAATATTATCAACAAATAAAATAAAATATTTTGAACATTAGGCAACTCTTTCTCTGAACACAAGCTACAGATAACCTCTTAGCAGATATTGTCAGAGGTATGAAATACCAATGCCACTGTTCATGTAATGGAGAGACTAACTCCTTTTCTAGTCAGAACTCCCTTGCCAACAGCCAGTGAAGTCTGCTACAAAAAGCTTTAAATCTGTGAATCTGCACAAATTCATCTGGTTTATAACCAGCATCATTAACCCCATTAATCACCCTACTGTAAATTATTTATGCATAAATGTTTAGTTACATATTCAGATCCAGGTAAATTATAAACACTTTTTGTAACAATTTTCTTCCAACATAAATATCTGTAAAGGCCTGTGTGTTAATTTTGTTATGAATAATGAAGATCTTATTTGCTGCTGCTACGAACAAGACTTACGATCTTGTGCATGAATTGTTGCGATGAAACACCAGCCAATGAGAAGTCCAAGTATAAGGTATGGGGGTGAGACCCCATTCCAACCCATGTTGGTCAGCTGCTGCTAGCGATGTTGCTTCCTGGAACAAAGAAACAATACACACATTAGAATCATGAAGACAATATGTGAGTACCAGATTCTCTAGTTTATCATCATAATGTGCATTGCCGATAAGCATGGGCAGTCATGTTTTGCCATCTCACACGATCACCAGAGTCGTGAATCAGCTCTGTGTTCTTGTCTCAACCATACCACATGGTCAAGCCATCCAGGTATCTACTTCTCTACCTTCCTCTTCTCTTCCTCTCAATCTTGTCAGTTGTCACCAAGTTCTCCAATTGATTTCTTCTCATAATTCTTCACATTTTGCCAAAAGAAAAACCTAATGAAAACTCCCAGAAAGGCACCTGTTCAATCACAGAATGACTACAACCTAGTGGACTTGTCTGGACAGGTTACTATCTGTGGACTCAGACCACTCAATAGCCACTTGTACGAACAGCTAAAGATAGATTCTACAGCAATATGTACACGTGGGAGAATCACTTCACACTGCAGCACACATACTACAACACTGTATCAAACAGCGCTCTGAAAGATCTAGTCAATGACCAGATGAAACAACTCTAGATCTCAAACTGTGGAAGACTGTATGTGTAGGAGACAGTTCAGTTAATGCAGGAGAAAAAAATGCAAATATAGTTTGACTTCAATCAAAGATAACAGGAAGAGTATCCTGCTCAACTGCAACACTTTGAAATAGGTTCTTAGAAGAGAGGTCAAAGATTGTAATAGCTATGTATAGCAATGTATGGACAATAATAACTAAATATTTCAAAAACAGTTAAAGATGCTCATGAAATATTTATGTTGTCAATTTAAACACACTAAGATGGTCTCAGTCAGATGAACAGATATTAAGAAAGAAAGATATGAAAAATTTATGCTGAATAAATCCAAGGAAATGAGGATGGATGGAGTATATGTGTATGTATGAATGCTTGCTTGTGTATGTGCGTGCATGTGTGTGTGTGTGTGTGTGGGGAGGGGGGATGGGGGGGGGGGGAATTTTTTTAAAATGGGGGGTGGGGGATGTGTGCAAACCCATGAAGCTGGTGGGACAGTATTGAACCAGATGCTTCTCTTCAGTTGAAGATCAGAAATAAAATGAAAATTGTACTTTCTACTTAATAATTTCTTCTACTTCTTCTGCGTTCATCCAGAGTTTTTTTTCCCGGATGTGCCTGTTTACAGCAAAGCTGCGTTCTTGCGCCGTTAAGCCGACACATCCGACTTCTGCGGGCATTTGTTGACTGGGTTAACCATCCCGGACGTAATAATTTAAGAATTGCCATGGCTGCACTCAGAACATCCCCCACACATCATCAAAAGTCAATGAAGAGTTCTCATGCTGATTAATGAAAGTTGATTCAACCAACAATAATATCCACACATATGAATGGTGTGTAACTGATGTGACAAAGAACAAATCCCTGTGGGCACTGGGTCGGAGTCTATAGACGTCAATCCTCAATGGAGGAGACATGACCAAACTCAGCCAGTGCTGAATCACGACCTGGTTACACCCTGATATGCACAAATGGGAAGTTCTAGTTACAGACAACTTGCACACTATATTGGTTTCTAGCTTGGAGAGGAAAGAGCTCTGCGTCTTATGGAGACGGTACTTGGGACCCAGTCAGGAGGAAAGTCTCGACACTTACTTCACTCTGATATATGCAGGACCTTTTTGGGGGGCTCATGAGACCTGGACGCCAATGCATTCGGACTTAAAAGAGTAAACACCCAGACTTCCAGATGATTTTTAACAAATAAACGCAGAAGTACACAACAAAAAATAATATGAATAAACTCCACATACAGTGACTGCGGTTAATGTCTACCAACAGATCTGCTGAACATGTTCATTAAAATTACTGAAAGATAACAGGTGGGCGGTCATGTTCTGCCATCTCACTCGATCACCAGAGTCGTGGATCAGCTCTGTGTTAACATGAGAGACATGCACATGAGCCCTCCAAGTTTGCTGCACTTATCCAAGGTTAGATGTTCAACACTCTCCCACACCCCACAGGTGTCAAATAAACCCCCCACAGGTGTAAAATCACATCATTTGAGATTGGATTCATAAGAAACTCAGCTGTGAAAACAAGGAGATAGAGACAAATGAAAAAAAGAACAAGTGTAAGGATAACATTGATTACTAATTTACGAAACACCAAAGAAATGGTTCGGATATTTAACTAGAATGGTCACCTTTACTTCCCAACACATATTCTTGTAATCATTTTAATTTTAGGCTGGGCCGACTTGGGAGGCCAGGTCCATTTTTAAAAATCAGTTCCGCCCCAACGCGGGTGTAATCCAAGACCTGGTGGCAGCGTCTGGCCGCTATGCGCCCACGACTCCCGTTGTCCAGAAGTTTCCTGTTATGGGTCTGTGATTTGATAGGGGTCATCTCATTGTGTAAGCTTGAACGAAGAAATACTGAAATAGGTGGCCTATCTTTCCCTCACTTCACTTAGCAGGAGTCGAACTCTTGCCCGTCCGTCCTCATGCATATTTGATTAGTTGACATAGTTAGTTAGTTAGTTAGTCGACAGATCATCCTCATTGCACATCGAACCATTCAGTCCATAAGTGCTCGGATCCCCTCCTAAGCAAATCCCGCAGCGTGTAGCGGCTCACGACGCCAGTTCTGTGTTGGTTTATCAATCTTCTTTGGCTTCCTGCGTAGTGTTCTTGTTTGGCCACCCCTCTTTTAATTTGCTGCTCTCGCAGTCTGGCCATTGTTGTAGATTCACAGTCATCACTTGGTTCTCGCAAAAGTCTCACTTCTCGTAGAGTATTTAGAATGTCAGCCTGGTCCATGTCGCATCCGCCCTCCACAGTAGCCTTACCTGCGAGCTTGTCAGCCCGCTCATTTCCTTGTACTCCCGCATGCCCTGGCACGAAGATGAAACTAATCTTTGCCAGCCGAGACCGCTCCAGAGGCAGCAACCATTCTCTTCGGATCGACCCCTCCTCTATCCTCTTGATCATGTTCATTGAGTCGCTAAGGAAACAAGCCCTAGTGAATGTCTGTGTCTCGAGCCATGTTATTGCTTTACTTACTGCCATGACTTCCATGGTCAGGCTACTTGTGGTTTCAGTGAAAGCACCAGAGTCCTCCTTCACAATTCTCCCTCCGGCCCGAGCTGTAAAGGCCCATGAGCTTCTCACATGTCGGACGCCCGACCCATCTGTGTAGATGACCGCGTCACCGTCTAGCGAATTCTCGAAAATCAACGCTTGTACTTCAGCCTCAACAGCAGCCGGATTTTCTTGTCTGCATTTTCTATCTAGTTGGATGCAAACTGAAAAGGATGTGCATTATCTGCGCTGCTCCCTATTAAATTTGCTAACGCACCCGCGGCAAAAAAGACTAAAACTAAAAGTTACTTTAAGAAAGTAAGTACCTTTGATGCCATCACGTCGTTGTCCAATGTGTGTGAGATTGTGAGTGAGGCTGTGTCAGTTGGCGTAATTAAGTTAAGTAATTATGCGATGCTTTAACGTTACTTTGTTAACAATAAACTAACGCAATGACTTTGAAGTTAGAGCTCAGCTCGTTATTTAGAAAACGTTGACCACAATGAAGACACAGAATCTACTGGCGTCAACAACAACAACAACAAGAAGACAGGTCGACTGGGTGGCTACGAGACGTTGTCTGTTGTTGGCCGTTAAGTCGGCTGTGCGTCGTCTGCTCGTTTGCAAAAATGATCTACTTGATACATGCTATCAGAATCGATTACTGTTACAGTTAATGGTCAGGTCTTAGTCATATAAGTCACTATGACAACAGACGGTACTGCCTGCTGTCTTACTCTTAGTGCCGAATATTGGGCGGCGCTTACCAAAACCCGACACCCCACATTGTGTCATCGGCTTCAGGCAGAGGAGCGCAATTGGGAAGGTACAAGTCTTATCCTCGTGCGAGGAAATGCAACCTAAAGACTAAATGTAAATGACATGGCAGGGGCTCTAAGCCTTGGCCGGCAACAGGTCTAGGATCGAAGTTCCGACAGGCGGACAGATAGAGTATTGATTTGCTGATCCGGCAGCTTCTGCAGCTGGTCCTGTTCCAGATGTGGGTCTGTGATACCTTTCCTCTAGAATAAACTAGGCAGTTCGAGAGAGGGATCATGCTGCATGGGTAACACTTGGCATGTACAATTCAGCCCAGGCTTTGCTTTGTGCTATGGAGAGATTATTATGCTTTTTTTTGAAGCACAATAACTATCGCCTGTCAAGACGGCAAGTTGCCAGTTGTACAGTGGTATCGATTACTGTTGTATTACAATGGATTCCTTCACACAGCAAACTTTCTGGGAAGGAATATGATCAATATGCCGACAAACTGGCGAAGGAAGGTGGAAGACTACTTCAGCCTCAGCCTGGTATATCCCTGATGAAATGTATAAGAAGCAATGATAAATAAAATCAGGTGGAAATGATAGCATCTTGGTCACCAGAAAGATGATGCATATTACCAACTCAATCGAAATGAACAGTCACAATCTTCAGACTCCGCACAGGACACAAGAGGCTGAAATACCACATGTTTAATACACTAAAGATACAAGATGCTGGTGAATGTAAATGTGGAACTGGTAAAATGGCAGCTAAACATTTGTTGCAGGAGTGTCCAACAAATGCGGAACAGAGAAACTAGTTATGGAGATGCCAACAAGCTTAAGCTTATTGGTAATCTCTTTGCATTCATTCATATTGACGTCTGGTCGTGAACAAAGAAGAAGAGGAAGAAGAACAAGAAAACTGTTTCGCCTTATTTTTCCCATGATTGGACATTCATCATCATCATCGTGTGCCTTGCTGACTGGCATGAGTGACCGAGCTACTCCAAATCCAACAATCTCCAACCGCATGTATCAATTCGTGTGCTGACACCATTCCGTGCTATGACAAGTCTTTCAATAATTTTTTTCCATGTCTTCCTCTTTCTCTCTTTCCAGTTGCCACGATATGTTCTAGTTTGTGTCTTCTCATAATGTGCCCAGAAATGATGACTGCCTCTTTCTGATGTTTGTTAATAGTTATGTTTGTGTCTTAGTCTCCCTCAAAACGCCTAGTTTACTGTGGTCAATAGTGTGGTCTTTCATATGGTTGAAAATGTATGTTGAAAATACCGATTGAAAATGTTTTACGCATTAGCACATGTTGTATCTAGTTAAGCTTTCGTGTTTCAAATAATATTATATCAATTTAACATTGCTCGCTTATAAAAGTATGGACCCTGCCCTACTTGTAGATTACTTGTGCAACAGGGCGGGCAGATATACGCTGTAGAGCGGGTAATATTGGAGGGGCTTAAAATGTGTCATGTATAAATATAAATAACCAACACCCCTGATACAGCACTCCTTCCTCCTTTTCAAATACTGCCCCCTCATTGAAAAGAATGTGGTAGCCGGAGCCCTTTCAGAAAAACCAGTTTTGCTAGTTTGTTCAACCGGCGGGTTATGACTTGGTTATCTCGTTCCAAAAGCCAGCAGCACAGTTTCGTACTTCAGATTGGTCTGAACATTTGTATGGGTGGCTACGGCCGAATGAATCTCATTTACATTCTGTAAATATGCTTCTCGATCGTAAATACAATAACCGGTTATAGATAAAATAAGGCATAGACGCAAGGAAATAACGCGCATACAAGAGAACTTATAAAAGTGTGCATTGATAGAAGGCAATTAGAAAGTTGCTGCATGTCTTTATACATGAATGAACAAAACAAGCTGCTGGTCTTCGCAGAAATAAAAACATATTAAATACATAATAGTTTCAGTTTTAAAGGTTTTCAAAAGTGATTGTAACATCATTGTGTCTATGCCATTAACGCGCACTGGGGTTATGGTGATAGAGCAGGTCTAGAAAGAACACTAATGAAAGGCATCGTTCATAGAAGAGGCAGGGGTCGACCAACACGACACGGACATTAATTCTTGGTATCTTCATGATCAAGTGTCATCCCAATAAGTGCGGGCGGCCATGTTTCGCCGTCTCCCACGATCACCAGAGTCATGCTGCATTGGCCTAACTTGGATACATCAAGTTAGTGTGTGATGATTGTGTCTGTTTGTAAGTGTATGATTGTGCGTATGAATTTATGATTGTATATACATGTGTGTCTCTACATTCCATATTAAGAAGACAGCAAGGTTTTATTTCCATCTAAAGTATAGATTGAAGGTGACTTGTCATACAAACAATATGACACTGCGAACCTCCACTCAACAATTCCAAACAAAACCAGCTTCGTGAACTACAAGGCAGTTATGAAATGATGCATTCTTCATGCTTCAGTGCAGAGACAGAGACTTGATATGAAAATATGTACACTTTGATAACATTCAATAGCAGCCTCGTTCTGGGCGTGCTTATTCCAGCTGTCGGTTATAATCACGAACCTTCAGCCTCGTATATGCTTGCCCTTCACCTTTATCACTATGTTAACCAGCAGATTTGTGTTTCTGTTTCGTAGAACAACGCGTTAATCTCTCTCGGCACGTCACATGAAGATGTTCCCATGTTGTTCCCAACGTGAAGATGTTCCCATGTCGTTCCCAACGTGAAGATGTTCCAATGTCGTCCCAACGCGAAGATGTTCCAATGTCGTCCCAACGTGAAGATGTTCCCATCCCGTTCCCATGTTGTTCCCAACGCGAAGATGTTCCTATGTCGTCCCAACGTGAAGATGTTCCCATGTTGTTCCCAACGCGAAGATGTTCCCATGTCGTCCCAATGTGAAGAATATTTAGAAGTTGAGTTGAGCTAAGAACCGACATCACTGCACTCGGACATTCCCATACACTCTCCGTCCCCTCGTTCAACAACCAGCGAAGAGTCCTATTACTAATCGTTCCCACCGCTATCTGATTGAAAGTTCTCCTGGTCTTCCCTCTCAGTTTTGAGATTATTCCTTGACCCCTGTCGATCCCCGCAATTTCATTCTTTCCACAAACATTTAGAAATATTTAAAGAAATAAATTAAATTTAAGTAAACTCATTTACATGACTTTAACTCTTAATAGACGGTGCGCCGCTTTAAGTGGCTCAGATATCGGCCTAAAGGTACCAAACTCTATTTAGAGTGGCTCCCATGTTTGAAACTCTACAAGTCATCAACTAAAATATATGACTCATGTTCTATTCCAGTCACTCTACAAGTCACGTCTGGTTATCTGTGTGTTGACATGTGGTGGATTGTTCTATTGCAATTCGATCTGCAGCAAAGAGCTTCAAATTACTATCGCCAATCAGGACCCGAAAGTTACTCCCAAAAATCGGATTATAAAAGGAAGTTTGGGGGCGACTGATTACTTTAAGAGTTAACATGTATGAACTACATGATGTTAAGTACGTATTTAAATCCGTCCTCAACTGAGTTGTGATAAGCCCAATGTTCAAATGTGTAGACTGTTGGGAGTCTCCGTGGCGAAGTAGTCAAATTGTCTGACTCAGGCTCCGAAGGTTGTGGGTTCGATTCCGGGGCGCGTCCTTCGGTTCACGAGTGCATTTTTTCTGAGACTCCTGAGCGTCGTCGCTGGAGCTAGGGAGTTCGTGCTTTGTGCGACGCTTTCAGCGCTGCGGAAAGAGACTGCGCCATATGGGCTAAATTCCCGGTGCAATGAAGTCGACCTTGTCGACTTTTAATTAAGCGACATATTTTTTAAAGACCGTCCAATACCGTTTATGGATTATCCAATAACCAGGCTTGCGGTGAGTGCAGCAATGACCTTCACAAATAGTCCAATGGTTTGATTTGTAGACCTTACCATGACGTGACCAGTGGGTAGTCAAATTGTTTTCTGTGTAGATAGTACAATAATGTATAATCCTGTTCAGTATGTCTTCACCTTCATCTCAGTACCGAGAGAGTTGTATTCCAGCGACAAGCCAGTTAGGTTCATTTTGTGTTTCTCAATCAGTTGTCTGGACACCCACCTTGAGCATATTTTCCGTAAAATTAAATGGCCGTACATTATGGTGTAGCCTAAGCCACAAAAAGAAACCCTATTGCTACACAGACTTATGTTAGAGTCTGTCAGACTGAATCAACGTCACAACCCGCAGCAAAGATCGTTTTGTTGAAATCTCATCGCGACGTCCAGATCTGCCTTCGTGGAAGCAAATCATGGACAATTAGCAGACAAGTGAGGAAATAAGTGGATGCTGCGGACATGTGGTTTATAGAAGAATGATGAGAATAGCGGTGACAGATAGAAAGAGTAATGAAGATATCTTGAAAGAAGTTAACTCACGAAGATGACTGGTTAATCGCAAGTTGGAGGTGAACAGAGGCAGGGAGAGACCAAGAGAGAAGATGTAACACTGTTTGACATCATGGCATACAGGAACATCATTATGATATTATTGTCACTACACGAAGAGGGTAGTGGACAGACATACAGACATAGTCATCAACGCCATACGGCAGGACTATAAGAAGACATTAAGACAGTAATATCACCAAAAACCACTATTCGTATATTTCATGAGTGACCACTTGTCCCATTTATTTATTGTGTAGTATTTGATCAACAGTTAGGTGAAATGTGTTCACGATTCTACCTAATCCGTCTGTCCCTAGATATAGTGGGCCCTTTGTCTTCAACTAGCAAGTCATTCTGGGTGTACATAAATTGTTTTGTTATTTTTGGAACGGCACATTTGGCGATGGGAACACATAAAAGTCTAGAAATGTTAATTATGGAGGGAATTGTACCGGGGAGGCGGAGAAGAGGAAGGCCACAACGTCGATGCATTCAAGGTGTGACAGATACTTATTTACCAACGACAGCAACAGGGGCAGGGCATGTGACACGACAAAGTCAAGCTTTGAAAAGAGTCATATATAGTTATAGAGTGAGGCGTTAGCATTCAGGGGAGATAATAAATGGAGAACTGGCGTAGAAGGCACTAAAAATGTTTACATATCTTTTACAGGACATTGCTGTCAACATCAGCATCTTTCAGCTGATTGTTGATTTCTTGGCAAGATTACGCTCAGTAGTTTGCCATTGCTTTCTGAGCGGCCGGCTCACATACCCCGTAATTTACCGACGCGATTCGAACCACTGCTGATTCTCACCGTCGTCACGTTACTTACGAGAGTATACGAGATTACGGAGAAAAGTCGCTAACTACTAGGCCAGGAAGCCGGCGTAGAAGGCACTTAGCGGGAAAAATATCAATTAATGACAAGGGATGCATTCTCCCCTCCCTGCTCCGTTCAATGGCTACACTTATGATCAAATGTCGGACATAAACGATTATATAATATAATACTATTATACTAATTAGTAATAGATCATTGGGGTGATGAAAGAAGGTAATTTATCCAGCAATATAAATCTAGCATGAGGCAGGGGATCTTAGCTTGGGGTATCAACTCCTGGGGTAATGAAACCACAATGATGGGTGGCGGTGTCGGGACTGGATCTCTGAATATGTACATGTTGCTAGGTTAGATTATTAATAATCGACAATGTTACCAATCAGTGGCATGCAGAGGTTCTTTGATGCCCGGGGCCAACCCCTTGATTGGATGCCCCTAAATTGTTCTTTCCCTAATTCATTAAAAAGTCGCTTAAAAGTCGACAGGGTCGACTTCATTGTACCGGGTTTTATCCCATGTGGCTAGGTCTCTTTCCGCAGCGCGGAAAGCGTCGCACAAAGCACGAACTCCGTAGCTCTAGCGACGACCCAAAGGAAGTCTCCGAAAAATTTCACTCGTGAACCGAAGGACACGGCCTGGAATCGAACCCACAACCTTCGGAGCCCGAGTCAAACGGCTTGACCACTTCGCCACAGAGACTCCCTCCCTAATTCATTCACTGTGCTGCCCCCTCTCCCTAACTGGATGCTCCCCTCCCGGCTGGATGCCCGGGGCCGTCGCACCCCCCGCCACCCCCTCTGCACGCCACTGTTACCAATACAAACCGAGGCAACCGAGGACGTTAACCAATCCACGATCAGATCACATACGACCAGCTTCTTCCCAGAATAAGACTTGAGAAAAGCGTTACTGTTGAGAGGTCGTTAATCTGTTGTGTTTTAGATGGAGGGACAACTAGTATATTTTAGACTACATATTTTACGAAAAGCTGTAGGCTTTACCGAGAAGCAATATGACATATGCTGATTTATTATTGTTGCTGTTGTCAACACAACATTTAGTGCGTTACCAAGCAACAGCAAGGGTAGAGAAGCATGGTGGTGACGTGTGTGCGAGTGGATTATCTCGTTAATTAGCATTTATTTACAATGTCCGTCTGATTATCACAGTACTGTTACAAACAAAGGTGACAATAAATATACTCTTTTATACTGGCACCGTTTGATCGAAGATCCAACCACAGACTGTGTGCTGCGTGTGAGAGGCCTATGTGTTGTGTGTGAGAGATATATGCGCTTGTGTTTGAGAGGAGGTATTTGTGTTGTGTGTGAGATCTATGTGTTGTGTGTGAGAGGTATGTGTGGTGTGTGTGAGAGGTATGTGTGGTGTGTGGGAGAGGAGGTTTGTGTGTTGTGTGTGAAAGGTCTGTGTTGTGTGTGAGAGGTCTATTTGTTGTGTGTGAGAGATCGTGTTGCATGTGAGAGGTCTGTGTGTTGTGTGTGAGAGGTCTGTGTTGTGTGTGAGAGAATGTCTGTGTTTTGTATGAGAGAAGGTCTGTGTGTTGTGTGTGAGAGAAGGTCTGTGTGTTGTGTGTGAGAGATCTATGTGTTGCACGTGAGAGGTCTGTGTGTTGTGAGTGAGAAGTCTGTGTGTTGCATGTAAGAGATTGTGTTGTGTGTGAGAGGTGTGTGTTGCGTGTGAGAAGTGTGTGTGCTGCGTAGTGAGAGGTCTGTGTGTTGTGTGTGAGAGGTCTCTGTGTTGTGTGCGAGAGGGTTGTGTGTGAGAGGTCTGTGTGTTGTGTGTGAGAGGTCTGTGTGTTGTGTGTGAGAGGTATGTGTTGTGTGTGAGAGGTCTGTATGTTGTGTGTGAGAGGTCTGTGTGTTGTGTGAGAGAAAGTCTGTGCGTTGTGTGTGAGGGGCGGTATGTGTGTAGTGTGTGAGGGGCGGTATGTGTGTAGTGTGTGAGAGATTGTGTTGTATGTGAGAGGTCTTTGTGTAGAGTGTGAGAGGTCTGTGTGTTGTGTGTGAGAGGAAGTCTGTGTGTTGTGTGTGAGAGGCCTGTGTGTTGTGTGTGAGAGGCCTGTGTGTTGTGTGTGAGAGGCCTGTGTATTGTGTGTGAGAGGCCTGTGTGTTGCGTGTGAGAGGCCTGTGTGTTGTGTGTGAGAGATGTGTGTTGTAAGTAAGAGGTCTGTGTTGTGTGTGAGAGGTCTGTGTGTTGTGTGTGAGAAGAGGTAATTGTGTTGTGTGTGAGAGACCTGTGTGTTGTGTGAGAGAGAATGTATGTTTCTTGTGTACGAGAGATCTGTGTTGCGTGTGGGAGGTCTGTGTGTTGTGTGTGAGAGGATACAACAGACCCTTTAGTGTCACTAGGTGATATTAAACGGATCAGTGTGCAACAATGAGCAGTGTACTAGACAATGCAGAGAAGAGACCTATGAAAGGTTGGATAGCTATACGCTTCTTCATAGGTCGGTTGGTTGTTATACTAGGTTTTGTCACAGGCCGGATGGTTACTATGAGCAGTTTTATAAAATGTCCGAGAATTGTGCACAGGAGACGAAAAGTATGAACCAATGAGATCAGTGCACACAAAATGGTCAGATAAATTAAATTGTTTACAGCTACTCTAAGCAATGTCACAGAATGGTGTACCTTTCATAGTTCAGTGATGCAAGCAGAAGAGAATATCTTGAACATTAAAAAAAATACAACATGCTGATATCAGAATAGTTAGTTTGCAATTAGCAATAACGTTGTTTACCTGTTTACCCAAGATAATAAATAATTTGATGAAAACATCGAAATGTGACATACTTCTCTTAATGCAACAGGTTGTCGGTATACTGTACTATTATATTAATTACAATGTGTAATAGAACGTTTAAGAGCGTTTCTTATCTAATACACAAGTCACCCATCAAGACTATAATAAGATGGTTGTTGTTGTAATGTTCTATAGCGCCATTGGAGGTAACTAAATGCAAATCGTGTTCGGTGCTGACAAATACAGGTTGGAAAATATTGAGTCAGGAATATTCTATGTTCAGCCTTTCGTCCCTGAGTCTACTGGAAAGACTATTTTTGCTTTCACTCGTTTTTTATTATTCATTTTCTTTCTTTCTTCTCTCTCTCTCTCTCTCTCTCTCTCTCTCTCTCTCTCTCTCTCTCTCTCTCTCTCTCACTCTCACTCTCTCTCTCTCTCTCTCTCTCTCTCTCTCTCTCTCTCTCTCTCTCTCTCTCTCTCTCTTCATATGTTTGTAAGTCTGGTTTATGTCTAGAGTTCTGTGTGTGAGATGACGTTACAACAGTTCTATGACTATTTCCCTACAAGTGATTTAAGAATAGTCACAATGAGTTCAGCACTAGAATGTGAATGCAATTTCAAACATAACTGACAAACATCATTCATGCTATCATCATTCTGTGTGGTCTGTGTGTGAATGGTAAAGACCTAAATCGTCCACTGGCAAGGCAAGTGTTGCTGATGTCCACAAGAGCTCACGTGTGAATCATCATTACACCAACTACCTCAACAACTCACTTGCTATATTGTTTCTGTTTGTATTCATACAGTTACAGTATTGATGTGATCAATGTATTGCAGTACTTACTTTTTGTATCGATACATTAGCAATATTCATTTAATCAATGTATTGCATTTCTTACTGTTTATATCGATACATTTGCAATATTGATTTGATCAATTTATTACATTACTTACTGTTTGTGTCTACACAATTACACCTGTGATTGATCAATTTATTGCATTGCTCACTGTTTGTGTCTATATCTACTATATTGGTTTGATCAATGTATTACATTACTTACTGTTAGTGTCTGTACAGTTACTGTATTGATTTGGTCAATTTATTGCAGTATTAATGTTTGTATCGACACATTTGCAATAGTGATTTGATCAATTCATTGCATTACTTACAGTTTGTATCGATACATCTGCAATATTGATTTTATCAATTTATTGCATTACTTTCTGTTTGTGTCTATACAGTTACACTATTGATTTGATCAATTTATTGCATTACTCACTGTTTATAGTTACTATATTGATTTTATCAATTTATTACATTACTTACTGTTTTTGTTTATATGACATCAATTCATTAACTGAGCTTCATAAGAAGATTTAAACGGTAAATAAAATGGTACATTCAGCGGAACACTCTATGAAAGGGCGTGGTACGTCATATCTATAGCCATTATATCCTACTTCACTTTTGTCCAGACATTATATTTATTGATATGTGCATCTCTAATGCTACTTCGTGTTTATTACAAAACAAAGGAATACTATTTATGTATTGTCTAGCATTGGTAAGATAAATTGTTATAGTTCCAAGAATGATACAAACATGTCTGTCAACAGCAGATTTCTGGTTTCAAAAAGGCAACAAAATGGGCACTAAAACTGACATACTTACGTGATTATTGCAACTTCTTCTTAGATATCTTAGAGATGACACAGAAACAAACTGGATGGATGTATCATGCAGAAGTGTAAGCTTCTTTCCTCTTTTCCTTGTGTCTTACTGCAACCGTTGCTGAAGTTGGTCTCGTCCTAGCGGCCAGCTCTGCTGTCACCACACCTAATGAATGTGTGAAATATTCAAAAGCATTTATTCCGTGCTGAGTAATAATAGCAAGGCATTCCAGAAACTACAGCTATCATACAGTACCTGCAAAACCGGTTCCTCCGGCAGGTTGTCGCCTTCAAACAAATCGCCATGTGAACACTTATAAATAGCCAGCCAATCGTCGAGAAGGGGAATTCCCACACACCGGTTAAATATATTCAGCTATGGCTTCTTGATCTCGAACTGTATTCAGTGGGTTGCTAGATTGAGAAGAATCAAACCGGTTAACCACGCCTGGTTATGGTATTGCACCCAATATCCCATGGGTCATTTCATGTGTAGTGTGTGTGTGTGTGTGTGTTTTTTTTGTTAAATTCTGGTTGTTTACCCACGCAGGAGTGACATAATCTTGACTGCAATGTTTTAAATAGATTCGTCAACTATATGCGAATCAGGTTTTCTTCATGAAATCTATAAACTGGAACCTTAATACCTCAAAACAGAAACAGCGTTGCGCTGAAGAACGGGAGCCCTGACAGCATTAAATCAATAATCACATCAGTAACAAGTAAATATGCAGCTCATTACCTTGATTAGGGTGTGTTATTGTTGAGCTCAATATTTACAAACAGAAAACATCATTACAAGTCATAAAAGTACAGAAAATATTGTCCAGGCATTAATCAACAGTATGAAGCTGATATTAACAATGATTTTCCATTTTCTCGTCACTTTGTTCTAGCAATGCCTACCTACACAACAATTCATGTTTTTGCGTGTGCTGTTGCTGTACCGGAGAGCTCGCGTAGACTCTAAGATAGCTGTGTTCAGTTGTTTGTCTCAGTGGACCACTGGTAGTCCCCATTTGTCGAAACAGGTAGCAGTCTAGAGGGATATATTCGGCTGTCTGTCCTGCCAGTCTGCGGGCGCACAGGAGTGACGGGGCCAGTTCGAGTCTGTGTAAGTGACAGTTCAATCTGTTGTGTTAAACTAGTGGAACTGGCTCTTCATAAATTCTGTCTTTGATACATGATCAAAGAGACATGTTTAATTAATGGCACTTCCATGAAGGCGGGACCAGGGAATTCTTTAGGTAGCTGAAACAATGTGAGAAATAAATATTGAGCTATTGACGGGCTCTCAAAGAAGGGGAAAAGGCAAAAATAATAAAATACACTAATTGGTTAGTTGACAGCTGGAGAGTAGTTGGCTGCTGGTTGGTAGTTTAGCTGGTTGACTGGTCAGTTTGGTCGTTTGGTTGACAGCAGGTTGGTAGTTTGGTTGGTTGGTTGACTGCTAGTCGGTAGGTTGGTGGTTGGTTGGTTGGTTGACTGCTGGTTGGTAGTTTGGTTGACTGTTAGCTGGTAGTTTCGTTGGTTGGTTGACTGCTGGTTGGTATTTTGGTTGACTGTTAGTTGGTAGTTTGGTTGGTTGGTTGACTGCTGGTTGGTAGTTTGGTTGACTGTTAGTTGGTAGTTTGGTTGGTTGGTTGACTGCTGGTTGGTAGTTTGGTTGACTGTTAGTTGGTAGTTTGGTTGACTGCTGGTTGGTAGTTTGGTTGACTGTTAGTTGGTAGTTTCGTTGGTTGGCTGACTGCTGGTTGGTAGTTTGGTTGACTGCTGGTTGTTAGTTTGGGTGACTGCTGGTTGGTAGTTTGGTTGACTGCTGGTTGTTAGTTTGGTTGACTGCTGGTTGGTAGTTTGGTTGACTGCTGGTTGTTAGTTTGGGTGACTGCTGGTTGGTAGTTTGGTTGACTGCTGGTTGGTAGTTTGGTTGGCTGCTGGTTGTTAGTTTGGGTGACTGCTGGTTGGTAGTTTGGTTGACTGCTGGTTGTTAGTTTGGCTGACTGCTGGTTGGTAGTTTGGTTGACTGCTGGTTGTTAGTTTGGGTGACTGCTGGTTGGTAGTTTGGTTGACTGCTGATTGGTAGTTTGGTTGGCTGCTGGTTGTTAGTTTGGGTGACTGCTGGTTGGTAGTATGGTTAGGGGTTGACAGCTGATTGGTAGTTTGGTTGAAAACTAGTTGGTAGTTTGATTAGTTGGTTGGCAGCTGGTTGATAGTTTGGGTGGTTGGTTGCGAGCTGGTTGGTATTTCCGTTGACTGCTGGTTGGTAGTTTGCCTGGTTAGTTGACAGTTGGTTGGTAGTTTGGTTGGTTGGTTGACAGTAAGTAGTTTGGTTGACTTCTGGTTAGAAGTTTGGTTGGTTGGTTGACTGCTGGTTGGTAGTTTGGTTGGTTGGTTGACTGCTTCTTGGTAGTTTGGTTGACCGCTGGTTGGTAATTTGGTAGTTTGTTTGGTTGGTTGACTGCTGGTTGGTAGTTTGATTGGTTGGTTGACAGCTGGTTGGTAGTTTGGTTGACAGCTGATTGGTAGTTTGGTTGACTGCTGATTGATAGTTTCGTTGGTTGGTTGACTGCTAGTTGGTCATTTGGTAGCTTGTTTGGTTGGTTGGTTGACTGCTGGTTGGTAGTTTGGTTGGTTGGTTGACTGCTGGTTGGTAGTTTGGTTGGTTGGTTGACTGCTGATTGGTAGTTTGGTTGGTTGGTTGACTGCTGGTTGGTAGTTTGGTTGACTGCTGATTGGTAGTTTGGTTGGTTGGTTGACTGCTGGTTGGTAGTTTGGTTGACTGCTGGTTGTTAGTTTGGGTGACTGCTGGTTTGTAGTTTGGTTGACTGCTGGTTGTTAGTTTGGCTGACTGCTGGCTGGTAGTTTGGTTGACTGTTAGTTGGTAGTTTGGTTGGTTGGTTGAGTGCTGGTTGTTAGTTTGGCTGACTGCTGGTTGGTAGTTTGGTTGACTGCTGGTTGTTAGTTTTGGTGACTGCTGGTTGGTAGTTTGGTTGACTGCTGATTGGTAGTTTGGTTGCCTGCTGGTTGTTAGTTTGGGTGACTGCTGGTTGGTAGTATGGTTAGGGGTTGACAGCTGATTGGTAGTTTGGTTGAAAACTAGTTGGTAGTTTGATTAGTTGGTTGGCAGCTGGTTGATAGTTTGGGTGGTTGGTTGCGAGCTGGTTGGTATTTCCGTTGACTGCTGGTTGGTAGTTTGCCTGGTTAGTTGACAGTTGGTTGGTAGTTTGGTTGGTTGGTTGACAGTAAGTAGTTTGGTTGACTGCTGGTTAGAAGTTTGGTTGGTTGGTTGACTGCTGGTTGGTAGTTTGGTTGGTTGGTTGACTGCTTCTTGGTAGTTTGGTTGACCGCTGGTTGGTAATTTGGTATTTTGTTTGGTTGGTTGAATGCTGGTTGGTAGTTTGGTTGACAGCTGATTGGTAGTTTGGTTGACTGCTGATTGGTAGTTTCGTTGGTTGGTTGACTGCTAGTAGGTCATTTGGTAGCTTGTTTGGTTGGTTAGTTGACTGCTGTTGGTAGTTTGGTTGGTTGGTTGACTGCTGGTTGGTAGTTTGGTTGGTTGGTTGACTGCTGGTTGGTAGTTTGGTTGGTTGGTTGACTGCTGGTTAGTAGTTTGGTTGGTTGGTTGACTGCTGATTGGTAGTTTGGTTGACTGCTGATTGGTAGTTTGGTTGATTGCTGAATGCTAGTTTAGTTGACTGCTCATTTGTAGTTAGGTTGGTTGGTTGACTGTTGGTTGGTTGACTGCTAGTTGGCAGTTTGGTTGGTAGTTTGATTGGTTGGTTGATAGTTTTGTTGGTGGGTTGACTGCTGATTGGTAGTTTGGTTGGTTGGTTGACTGCTGGTTGGTAGTTTGGTTGGTTGGTTGGCTGCTTATTGGTAGTTTGGTTGGTTGGTTGACTGCTGGTGTGTAATTTGGTTGACTGCTGGTTGGTATTTTAGTTGTGTTGGTTAGTAATTTCGTTTTTTGGTTGAAAGCTGGTTGGTAGATTGATTGGTTGGTTCGTTGACAGCTTGTTGGTAGTTTGGTTGGGTGGTTGACTGCTGGTTGGTAGTTTTGTTGGTTGGTTAACAGCTGGTTCGTTTTGGTTTGATTTCAGCATTTGAGCATTTGATTGTTGGGTGGTTGACTGTTGGTTCATAATTTGGTAGTTTGGTTGGTTGGTTGACTGCTGGTTGGTAGTTTTGTTGGGTGGTTGACTCCTGGTTGGTAGTTTGGTTGACAGCTGGTTGGTAGTTTGGTTGGTTGGTTGACTGCTGATTGGTAGTTTGGTTGGTTGGTTGACTGCTGGAATGTAATTTGGTTAACTACTGATTGGTATTTTGGTTGTGTTGGTTGGTAGTTTCGTTGGTTGGTTGACTGCTGGTTGGTAGTTTGGTTGACTGTTAGTTGGTAGTTTGGTTGGTTGGTTGACTGCTGGTTGGTAGTTTGGTTGACTGTTAGTTGGTAGTTTCGTTGGTTGGCTGACTGCTGGTTGGTAGTTTGGTTGACTGCTGGTTGTTAGTTTTGGTGACTGCTGGTTGGTAGTTTGGTTGACTGCTGGTTGGTAGTTTGGTTGGCTGCTGGTTGTTAGTTTGGGTGACTGCTGGTTGGTAGTATGGTTTGGGGTTGACAGCTGATTGGTAGTTTGGTTGAAAACTAGTTGGTAGTTTGATTAGTTGGTTGGCAGCTGGTTGATAGTTTGGGTGGTTGGTTGCGAGCTGGTTGGTATTTCCGTTGACTGCTGGTTGGTAGTTTGCCTGATTGGTTGACAGTTGGTTGGTAGTTTGGTTGGTTGGTTGACAGTAAGTAGTTTGGTTGACTGCTGGTTAGTAGTTTGGTTGGTTGGTTGACTGCTGGTTGGTAGTTTGGTTGGTTGGTTGACTGCTTCTTGGTATTTTGGTTGACCGCTGGTTGGTAATTTGGTATTTTGTTTGGTTGGTTGACTGCTGGTTGGTAGTTTGATTGGTTGGTTGACAGCTGATTGGTAGTTTGGTTGACTGCTGAATGGTAGTTTGGTTGACTGCTGATTGGTAGTTTCGTTGGTTGGTTGACTGCTGGTTGGTCATTTGGTAGCTTGTTTGGTTGGTTAGTTGACTGCTGGTTGGTAGTTTGGTTGGTTGGTTGACTGCTGGTTGGTAGTTTGATTGGTTGGTTGACTGCTGATTGGTAGTTTGGTTGACTGCTGATTGGTAGTTTTGTTGACTGCTGAATGCTAGTTTAGTTGACTGCTCATTTGTAGTTAGGTTGGTTGGTTGACTGTTGGTTGGTAATTTGTTAGTTTGGTTGGTTGGTTGACTGCTAGTTGGCAGTTTGGTTGGTAGTTTGATTGGTTGGTTGATAGTTTTGTTGGTGGGTTGACTGCTGATTGGTAGTTTGGTAGTTTGGTTGGTTGGTTGACTGCTGGTTGGTAGTTTGGTTGGTTGGTTGGCTGCTGATTGGTAATTTGGTTGGTTGGTTGACTGCAGGTGTGTAATTTGGTTGACTGCTGATTGGTATTTTAGTTGTGTTGGTTAGTAGTTTCGTTTTTTGGTTGAAAGCTGGTTGGTAGATTGATTGGTTGGTTGGAGGACAGCTGGTTGGTAGTTTGGTTGGGTGGTTGACTGCTGGTTGGTAGTTTTGTTGGTTGGTTAACAGCTGGTTGGTTTTGATTTGATTTCAGCATTTGAGTATTTGATTGTTGGGTGGTTGACTGTTGGTTCATAATTTGGTAGTTTGGTTGGTTGGTTGACTGCTGGTTGGTAGTTTTGTTGGGTGGTTGACTCATAGTTGGTAGTTTGGTTGACAGCTGGTTGGTAGTTTGGTTGGTTGGTTGACTGCTGATTGGTAGTTTGGTTGGTTGGTTGACTGCTGGAATGTAATTTGGTTGACTGCTGATTGGTATTTTGGTTGTGTTGGTTGGTAGTTTCGTTGGTTGGTTGAAAGCTGGTTGGTAGATTGGTTGGTTGGTTGACAGCTGGCTGGTAGTTTGGTTGGGTGGTTGACTGCTGGTCGTAGTTTGGTTGGTTGGTTGACAGCCGGTTGGTAATTTCGTAGTTTAGTTGTTTGGTTGACTGCTGATTGGTAATTTGGTAGTTTGCTTTGTTGGTTGACTGCTGGGTGATAGTTTGGTAGCTTGGTTGGTTGGTTGACTGCTGGTTGGTAGTTTGGTTGGGTGGTTGACTGCTGGTTGGTACTTTTATTGGTTGTATGACAGCTGGTTGGTCGTTTTGTTGGGTGGTTGACTTCTGGTTGGTAGTTTGGTTGGTTGGTAGATTGACAGCTGTTTGGTAATTTGGTCGGGTGGTTGACTGCTGGTTGGTAGTTTAGTTGGTTGATTGGTTGACAGCTGGTTGGTAGTTTAGTTGGGTGGTTAACTGCTGGTTGGTAGTTTGGTTGGTTGGTTGGGTGACAGCTGGTTGGTAGTTTAGTTGGGTGGTTAACTGCTGGTTGGTAGCTTGAGTGGTTGATTGACTGCTGATTGGTAGGATGGTTGGTTGGTGGATGCTGGATGGTAGTTTGGTTGGTTGGTTGACAGCTGGTTGGTTGGTTGATTGCTGGATGATTGTTTGGTTGATTAGATGACAGCTGGTTGGTAGGTTGATTGCTGGATGGTTGTTTGGTTGATTAGTTGACAGCTGGTTGGTAGGTTGATTGGTACACATTTTATATCAGTGCTTCGAAGACTACATCGTGTAAATATGTGCTCTTATACTCAGTAGGTCTCGACGTTCTCTTAGACAGTCCAAAACCAAAACACCCACAGAAGTCCACAGTATGATTTAGCGTTCACATTCTCACCTGTCCTCTGACAACGGGATAACAGCACACCTTGAGGAGATTAAATGGTTCGGCCATCTCGTTAGAATGCAACATCATAAACTACCAACATTGGCCACACATCAAAGAAGATCTGCTAGGAGAGCAAGAGGACGCCCGATAATAAAATGGATTGACTATATCAAAGACATTGTACAATCAACGGAATGATACGCTTCAGTGCGATCCATCTATTCCTCCTGCGACGCTTTAAGGCAAAAATGGAAGATGATGATGATGATGATAATGAAAACACCATGGACGAATAGAAAGAGCTGCGAAAATATCTTGAAAGGAGTTAACTCACTTAGGAAACTGGTTGCTCGCACCAGAATAAGACGTTCCATATTCTTCGGGCATGACATGAGAAGGGGGAATCTGGAACATGTGGTCACAACGGAGAAGTTGGAGGGGAGGAGAAGCAGGGGAAGACAAAGTGAGAAGATACTGGACAATCTAACATCAAGGCGCGGATCTACGTCGGTATCAGAAATGATTGGCATGACACTAGACAGGCAGCTGTGGGTAGACATGATCGCCGACACCACACAGCATGGACTATAAGAAATGGATACACACACAATGTTACAATTAATTTATCTCACGTGCCATGAATCTCTGTGACTTTATGGTGTCTAGGACGTCAGGTCCAGACACTGGTTCAGCTAGCTCTCACAGAATGTCCGATGGCATACAATGACATGACAAGACTCCATGTAGGCGATCAAACATTTATTCCTCTCTTACAACAACCACGCTGTGTAAAGATGTCCTCATACACTCCCAGGCCTGGCATCCACCACTCTGATGGCCAGTGTAGCATGGATTATCTGCCTCCTAACCTGAGCAGGTTTGGGATCTTCTTCTTCTTCAGCGTTCATCCGGAGAGTTTTTTTCGGACGTGATTGCGTTGTACCTGTTTATAGCGGAGCTGCGTTCTTGCGCAGTTAGGCCGACACATCCGACTTGTTTGTTGACCGGGTTAACCTTCCCGGGGTTTGGGATCCATTCTCGAGGTTCTGATTGTTCGATAGCCAGCACGAGGCCTTTTCGGCTGCTTCGCCAAGTTGTTTCTGTTCTCGGGCTCTTGCCTGTCCTTTGATGCCCAACTGCTTGAGCACGTCATACACGAAGTGGGAGATTAGAGGCGTTATCTCCTGCATTTTAAGTATACACCAATTATTCATATACAATGTTACAATCCATTAATCTCCTGCTATCTCAAGCAGCGCATCATTGTGATCGGGCATTGTCTGTGTGTATCAGGCAACGCGGGGGGTTTTTGTTGTTTAATCTTGTACTTTGATCTGAGGATATTAAAGACACCTGGCTGGTTATTTTAACATGCATTACTGTGTATATTGTACCCAAGTGTATACATGTTGCCAGTTTGAAAGTAATACACACATGTTTATCTTTCATTGTGGCTCATTGTCTCACCTTACTCCAACCCACCCCAGTGGGGGAATCGGCTGCGTAATCCTCTGAAAGAGTTAGTACCATTCATGCAGGTATCCTTTTGTTGAGGTACGGGTAATAGCTGGTGGGACACTGTGAGTCTACATCAGTCATAGAGACGATTGGGGTTCCTTGTCTACGGTTGAATGTGTTCTCGGTTGTCTCAAAAATATATGTACACTGACTGTACTGTTGAGCTGGGGTAGTCTGGTGGTTAGACCGCACACCTGTCGCTCCGGTAGCCATGGGTTGGATACGCCTCGGGGTGGATTCAAATGTGTAAACATGATGTGGGCTCTCAGGTAGATCCTGCCTAAACATGGTACCAGCAACTGTCGTGGGAAGTAAATTCGATCAGCAGGACACTGACCACATCATCCCCTGAACGCCGATTGGTCTGTACAACATGACTCTAGCACCACATGCCCGTTAAGGTGTGTAGACAGATCTCTACCACTCATTAATGGCATCGAATCAGAAACCAGCTTTCAGTGTGTAGTAACATTTCACCATTTCATTTCAGTTTCAGAGAGTGTAAAGTAAGGTTATATACAATTTTAATCCATTTTTCAAAAAGCTGAAAGCAATCATTGTAAAGCTAATCTGTCCACACTAGTGTTTCACACACCAGGCACCTAGCTCCCCCATACATATATACAGTTACAAAATACACACCTGACTTACTGTAAAATATATTTGCAAGATGAAAACCTCACCTCCACACCCACTCCCTCACCTTGAATTTTTGCACCTTGCTAACGAATATCAATTCTTGGGTGGCGACCATTGATATAAAGTCATAGGTATTAATCGACCTCTTCCCTCTGACGATCAAATACCTGCTAATTTATTTCTCGAGTTAGTGTCCCCAAGGAGCGATTAATTCTCCCCCCCCCCCCCCTCCCCACCCACCCGCAAATATTTACAAATATATACTTTCTTTCGGAAGATCTATGGGCTCAGACAACAGGAAAACACTTCCGGAGTTATAGAAGCTTACGTACCGTGTTTCCCGGAAAATAAGATCTACCCCTATAATAAGCCCTAGCACGAAATTTCAGGATGCTTTTATAATATAAGACCTACCCCTAAAATAAGCCCTAGTTAAGATCATCAGCTAGAATGCGAGACTTGTTGCGGAATGGCCGATCGGAGTACAGATGCTACGGGTGCGCACTTGATAATGAACGGATGTGCTTCACAATTAAATACGTTACTCGTGAGAAATAAAGTTACCAAATCAAATCAAATCAACTTTATTTTAAAAGGGTAACATTCGGGCCTTCCAATCACTCATCTTTCGTTCATCAAGAGCATTATACATTCACATAGGAAGAAAAACAAATTGTGAAACGAATGTTGTAAACATAAATAAGACAAGTTACCATGTTATGAGGCCCATCTCCCATCTACCTACACATCACCCCACCCACACCCACACCTACCCACACACACACACACACACCCAGGGACACATACATACCCCACCAACCGACCCATCCCCCTCCCGCACATCCCCCACCCACACACACTGCCCTCACCTGTTACCCCAATCCAAACACACTCGCCACCCACACAAACATCCCCTACCAACCCACACATCCCGTGCCCGCCCACCCACATACACATCCTAACCCACACACCCATCCTCCACCCATACCTCCAACCACCCATCCCCCAACCACACCCCCATCGACCACATATTCCCCACCCACGCACACACATCCCCCACCAACCCACACATCGCACATCCACTCACACATCCCCAAACCATACACACACATCCCCGCCAACTGACATCTCCCTACCCACACACACATCTCCCTAACCACCTATACATCCCCAATCCACTCACACACACACCCAACCACCCACATATACATCATCCACCCACTCACACATGACCTAACCCACATCCCCCACTACACACATCCCACATCCGCACATCACACACATCCCCTACCACACAATATTCCCAACCCACGCACCACACACATATATCCCTCACCCACACATCCCACACCAACATACCACCACACATCTCCCACCTACACACCATACACATATCCCCCATCCACATATCACACAATATCCCCACCCACACAGATACCCTCACCAACCCACCCCGTACATGCCCCCACCCACACACACATCCCCCACCCACACACCACACACATATCCCCAACAAACACACCATACACCTCTCCCCACCCACATATACATTCCCCACCCATCCACCAACACACACTCACTCACACATCCTCCACTATGCACCCACCCTCCCCCCACCCACCCACCCCAACCAAACATCTCTCGATAACACATACCCTCACCCACACACATCCTTCACCCACTCACGCATCCCACCCCGACACATACACATCCCTCACCCACCTACACAGTTAGTTAGTTAGTTAGTTAGTTAGTTAGTTAGTTAGTTAGTTAGTTAGTTAGTCGACAGATCATCCTCGCTGCACATCGAACCATTCAGTCCATAAGTGCTCGGATCCCCTCCTCAGCAAATCCCGCAGCGTGTAGCGGCTAACGACGCCAGTTCTGTGTTGGTTTATCAATCTTCTTTGGCTTCCTGCGTAGTGTTCTTGTTTGTTTCTTTTAATTTGCTGCTCCCGCAGTCTGGCCATTGTTGTAGATTCACAGTCATCACTTGGTTCTCGCAAAGGTCTCACTTCTCGTAGAGCATTCAGAATGTCAGCCTGGTCCATGGCGCGTCCGCCCTCCACAGTAGCCTCACCTGCGAGCTTGTCAGCCCGCTCATTTCCTTGTACTCCCGCATGACCTGGCACGAAGATTAAACTAATCTTTGCCAGACGAGACCGCTTTAGAGGCAGCAACCATTCTCTTCGGATCGACCCCTCCTCTATCCTCTTGATCATGTTCATTGAGTCGCTAAGGAAACAAGCCCTAGTGAATGTCTGTGTCTCGAGCCATGTTATTGCTTTACTTACTGCCATGACTTCCATGGTCAGGCTACTTGTGGTTTCAGTGAAAGCACCAGAGTCCTCCTTCACAATTCTCCCTCCGGCCCGAGCTGTAAAGGCCCATGAGCTTCTCACATGTCGGACGACCGACCCATCTGTGTAGATGACCGCGTCACCGTCTAGCGAATTCTCGAAAATCAATGCTTGTACTTCAGCCTCCACAGCAGCCGGATTTTCTTGTCTGCATTTTCTATCTAGTTGGATGCAAACTGAAAAGGATGTGCAGAAGTCTGTTGGCACTTGCACCCACTCCTCGCCAGGTTGTAAGTCCTCAAGTGAACACACCTGTTGAAGAATGTCTTCGGCTTGACCCGTCCACGACCGTCCTCTTTTTAACCTGCTGCCCTTCACCTTAGTAATTTCACTATGCAGTGGATGTTGTGTGTTTGCGTTAATTCTGAGGTAGGCGCGTGCCCTGCAAACTTGTATTCTCTCTTCAATGGTTGGAAAATCAAGAAGGTAGCGCATCGCCCTGCATGCTGTATCTCTTGTACATCCAAGAATAATGCGCATAGCTTCATTCTGTATCCTTTCCATCCTTTCTATCTGCTTATGGCTGAGAGTCAGGATTGCCATTGCAAAATCCAAAACAGACATGACCAGCCCCTCGTACAGAAGACATAGATGGCGCTGCTCACAGTTTGCTGCCGCCATCACCCGCATCGCTGCCAAACCCCGCTTGGCCTTTGTTATCACCTGGTCTATGTGCACATTATAAGCAAGGCTTCGATCAAACCGTATCCCCAGGTAATTCATTGCCTGCGTTCTTTCCACCGTCTCTGAACACAGCATTACAGTTGGTGTTGGATTGTTGACAATATGATTATTCAACGAGAACCAAGTCACTGTTGCCTTTGTTGGGTTGACCATTGCCCCAGCTTCATCACACCAAGTACTTATGCGATTGAGTTCGGTTTGTAGTTCCACAGCAACCTCCTCTCTATCCTTACCCTGACGATACACTAAAACATCATCGGCATACGACAATGTCCTGCCAGGTCCAGTGATCTGCTCACTGGTGATTCTCACTGTGTAGGCGTTGAACAGTACCGGAGATAATGGTGATCCCTGTGGTAGGCCAGGATATATTGTTGTTGGTTCTGAAGACCAACTGCCACATCTAAAAACTACTTTCCGTTGGTAGAGGGCTGCAGCGATCCAACTAAGGAGGAATGGACTTACGTTTAGTTCAAGAAGCTGAAACATTAAAAAATTCCAGTGGTACTCTGTTGTATGCGTCCTCAAGATCAATCGCTGCAGCAACGGTTTCAGTGCCTGAGTGGAAACCTTCATAGACATCATGGACAAAGACTGCTGCATTGGTCCAGGTTTCTCTTTTTGGACGGTACCCACCCAGGGTAGGTGGGAAAACACCTTGCCTCTCTAGTTGGCTTGATATTTTCCTGGCAATTACCTTCTCCAGCAGCTTGCCTATTGTATTCTGCATGGTTATAATTCGATATCCCTGAATTTATTTGTGGTCTTTGTCTGGCTTCGGCAAGGGAATCAGATAGCTGTGTAACCATTCCTCCTTGATGCTAGCACTCCCTATACTGTTGTTGTACATGTCTGCTAGTTTCTCTAGCTCATTGTCGGTACACCTATTTATGTCGTCGTATCTTATGCCATCTACACATCCCTAAGCCACTCACACACCCTCACCCACACATCCCCCACCCACACACTCCACCACCCACACATGAACAATACACTACTAGCAGGCTACATGGACAAGAAATACTCATATCAATCAATCAATCATGTGCCATGCCGGAAAGCGTGGGCGGTCATGATTCGCCATTTCACTCGATCACCAGAGTCGTGGAAATACTCATAAGGAAAGCTTTATTGCTAGACATGAGAGTCTGGAGCCAATGGTTCCACAGTAAATGGAGTCGCAAGAAATTCAGCTCGGAATTCGGGATTTGGAGAGTTATGACGATCTTCCAGAAGAAGATGACATGACTGGATTGAATACATGTAGAATTGTGTACATGAATAATGTAGATTTGTGCATCCGAAAAAAAAGAAAAAAAAACCACACACACACACACACACACACACACACACACACACACACACGCACATATATATATATTAATGTTAGCATTTTTGTTAATGCTAACATTAATATGAGACCCGGCCTTATTTTCGGGGAACCACGTATCTTTAGCATGTAGTCCACGGGAGATAACTAGGCGTCATTGACCAGACTTTCACTGTAGTATAAACAGATTATTAATGCGCTTGCCGGAGATTTTTTCTTCTTCATTGATCTAGGCTTATATGGCGACCCAGTCTAAAACAGATACCAGAAAATGCACTGGGAAGTAAAGGTGGCCGGTGGGACCACGTCACCCATTAACTGCCGATTGTTCTAAACATATGGGACTTACACCATGTAGCCAATAAGTCTAATGGCGCGAAGAGCGATCCTGGACATGTGAATAGGCGGAATGGGGTGTGCATGCTATCTGTAACTACAATATTAGCTTGTCTATTTCTTGATGTGTATACGCCTTGTTTGTGCACAATAGCCCCGTTAAAACAATCACGCCAAGTTGTATAAATACAAAAACTTCAATTTACTGTGGAATGTTTCTTCCAGTGAACAGAGCTCCCAGTTCCAAACAACCTTAAATGGTTCCTGGCAAGTAAAGGCGTCCGGCTTGACACTGACGTACCTTTGACCAGTCTAAAATATTGGGTCAGCACCATCTACCCAATAGTGCCCGGACGTGACAGGGGTTCTTGACTTCCCCCTGTGTACCCCATTTATTGTACAGCCTAACCCACGTCTGAGTCGTGTGTCTAATTAGACCTTGCAAAGCACTGACAGGGTCTCCGTGGCAGAATAGTCAAGTCTATGGCCTGGCGCTTCAAAGGATCGTGGGTTTGTTTCCGGGCTCCGTCCTTATGTTTCACTAGTTTTTGCTGTCAGAGGCGACCACGAAGGGTTGGCGTGAGAATGACAACCCCATCCTATTGAAAACCTTTATTACAAAACCCAACCGACCACGAATACATTTAAAGATAAGGACAGGAGAATGACTGAGCCAACCAAACGAGTAGACGGACAGATTGACTGGGTCTGTACCGCTCGGTGCCGTATTGGTGCATGATAAGGCAGATGTGGTCGGGGTCCTAGGGATCGTGTATATAGTGCAGAAGAACAGATAGATCATCACGGTCTGGAGATAATGGTGCTGTATGGAGGGATGTGAGGTTCTGGCCGACACTCCAAGGAAAGACCAGACGGATACATAATCAGATTGCTACTGATACCATTAGTATCAGACGAGCAGTAGCTTCTGTGGGCAGCTTCTCGCCTCATATGTGTGTGGTCTGTTCTGGCGATCAGTCCATCTTCGGCGAAGGAAATCTTGTGGATCCTATCAGTAATCATACGCTCATTGCTTGTCGCTACGCTTGTCTTAAAACTGAAAATTAAAGGAATTGACGGAAGGGCCGTTTGCACGAGGCTCTCGAGAGCCAATATATACAGGGATAACTGGCCGTGGCAGCCTAACGTCCACTGCATCTGTGTCCGTCTTCCAGTCGTCTTGCCATGCTCGCCACTGGAGCCAGATTTACACGGACGAGAGAGCGGGGACGACGGAGTTGCGCGACCACTACCTCGCTATATAAAACTAAAGCGCAAGTCATTCGTTCCTCATCAAAAGATGTAGTGAATGAATGGTCCTCGTCATTCATGATGGACGAACATCGATACCATTAGTATTGGGACTCTTCGCTGGCTGCTGAAGATGATGACGGAGATTGTGCTGTGATCTGGGGTCTTGACTCAATCAACTTAGCCAGCCAAGATAAAAATTATTCTAGAAGAAGAATGACGCAGGCGTGAAATTCAAAGGGGAAAGACAAAGATAATGACAATAAATCAAGCAAATATTCACCTTATCTCCCCTTAGTGAAACCTCGCCACATGAACTGGAAACCTGTTTAGGTAGCAACGTAGACAAAGATGGATAGGAACAAATAGAGACAGTAATATCAGAATAAAAAATAGTCACCTGAGACGGTGGCATGATGGGATACCTTCAGTCGAGCTGATCCAAGGACCGAGATTGGTAGAGAGACATGAATACTTACGCTAATGGGCACGGGATATGATGACGATGACAAAAGGCCAGAAGAGTTGTCACCGCAGGAGGACATTCTTGGCAAGTCAGAAGAAACTAAACCAGTACCACACTCCGAATACTTAACTCTAACGTTCAGTCAACACTTCTGTACGGATCAGAAGCGTGAACTAATTATCAGTCAACTACATCACCTGGTAAGAACCCCTGTAGTATCGTGGCTAGACGTTCGCCTGACAGCCCAGTGGCAAGGGGTTCAGTTCCACATCGGTGTAGATGTTTAAATTGCCCCTGGCTCCCAGGTAGGTCCAGCCTAAAATAAATGCTAGAAATGGCTTGGGGAGTCAAGGCGGCCGGTGTGTTACATGGCCACGTCATCCACGGCATGCCGATTGGTCTATAGATATACGGGTCTGGCACCACACGCCCAGTGCGCCTGCATCTGCTTGGAGGCATCCTTGACCTGACTGTGTGTACGAACGGGTGCTTGTGCTGGACAGAGAGAATCAACGGTACGACACAATCACCAATGCGGGTTTAGGGAGAGAACCAAAGACATTCCAGCCAATCAACAGGCGGGGACAAGACGCTGGATCCGGATAGCGCCCGCGCGCGCACACACATACACACACACAGTGAGTAAACCTGACAATAAAATAACTTGAAAATCTGTTCTCTGTAGCCTACAGGGTAAGAGAGAGAGAGAGAGAGAGAGAGAGAGAGAGAGAGAGAGAGAGAGAGAGAGAGAGAGAGAGAGAGGGAGAGTTGAGAGAGAGAGAGTTGAGAGAGAGTTGAGAGAAAGTTGAGAGAGAGAGAAAGAGAGTTTAAAGAGAGTGGGGGGGGGGGGAAGTTGAGAGAGAGAGTTGAGAGAGAGAGAGTTAAGAGACACAGAGAGAGGTGAGAGAGAAAGCTAGAGTTGAGAGAGAGAGTTGGGAGAGAGGAGAGAGAGAGAGAGTAGAAAGAGAGAAGGAGTGAGGGGAGAGAGAGAAGGAGATAGCGAGAGACAGAGATAGAGTTGAGAGAGAGAGAGAGAGAGAGCGAGGAGAGAGAGTGGAGATGGGCTGGAGAGAGAGTGGATAGAGAGAAGGGGTGAGGGGAGAGAGAAGGAGAGAGAGAGAGAGAGAGAGAGAGAGAGAGAGAGAGAGAGAGAGAGAGAGAGAGAGAGAGAGAGAGAGAGAGATGGTGAAGAGAGTTACAATTTGAAATATCATATTTCTTCTTCTTCAAACATTGTCAGATGCCAGTATTAGTAAATGTAAAGAAATCAGCAGTCAGCTTGAGCTTGTTGACACCCCCGCAGAGTTTATCTTTAAATGGCATGTGTATATGCCAAAATAGTTTTCTCTTATTTGCTCATGTAAGACACTCCTGCCGGTCTCCCTGGCCGAGGCGTTAGCGGCTTTCTCCGTAATCCCGAATACTCTCGCGAGTAACGTGACGACGGCGAGAATCGGTAGCGGTTCTAGCCGCGTCAGTAGCTTAGGGGTATGTGAGCCGGTCGCTCAGAAAACAATGGCAAACTACTGAGCGTAATCGTGCCAAGAAATCAACAATCAGCTGAAAGATGCTGATGTTGACAGCGATGTCCTATAAAGGATATTCCAACATCTCTTTCAAAACACTCCTGCAACAACTGTAGCTGTCACGTTACCAGTTCCAAGGTTACATTCATTAGTTTCGACTATCTTTAGTTGATTAAACATGTCTTGTCTCAGCCTGTTGTGCCGTGTGCTGAGTCTGAAGATTGTAACTTGTTATTTTTTTTCGATGGAGTTGGTAGTATGCATCATCTTTCTGGTGGTCTGGGTGCTCTGCGTCCCACTTGGTTCTTTATTTGCTTTGATATAAATCCCCTGGTCACATATTAATAATAGTCTATATTAGGCTGAGATAGTTTTCCGCCTGTCTGTGCCAAGATGGCGGCCTCTTTATTTCCATGAAACATCTGATACGCTAGTTAGTTTAAAAAAAACAAAAACTCTTCTGCTTGTTGCTGGGCTCTGGTATCTCTTCTATCTTGCGTCGGCTGTAGCCTTATGATCTTTTTAATGTTATTAATAGGCATTGTTTTCACGTCTCTAGTTATTATCCGCATTCCTTGATTATAGACTTTAATTATTTTGCTAATTTATGATTTCGCTGCTGTTGCCATACTGCAATACCTTACTCAAGAATTGGTCTTACCAGACAAATATGTAGTATATTGAGGAATGTATCTTGAGAACTTTCTCAGCTCCTGCCAGTGTTATACCAGCATGTATTTTTATGATCGTCATTCGTTGCCTTGCTTTTGTTCGATTTGTCTCGTGTGTTTTCCATGTCAGGTTAAGTTCAAAGGCAACACATGGTTAGACAGGTATACTATATGGCGGACATGGGGGGGGGGGGGAGGGGTGGGGGGGGAGCTGCAAGTCCTCCACACCGACGTACGTTTTAAAATGGTCTTGGTAACGGTTCAATATATGATCTCCCCCCTCCCTTCGGTTGTCCATCCCCTAATGTACAGTATCTGATGAGCAGTCAGTTTGCCCGACTCTATTTTATAGCGGGCATGCTGGTGTCACGATTAGAATGATACGCGGATAATGACATAAACGCGGTCAGACAGGGGTTCCATGGCAATTCTCATCGTTCGCCACGGAGAGGGGGAGGTGCCCACTTATTTCTTCATGCACTGCGACTTATCACATGTGATAGTCCTAGTTAAGGCTTCACACGTCCACTGCAGATTACTGCTACGGGACATTTTCCCACCTGTTTTATAACATGAACACAGAAGAACAAGTAGTCATCTTCAGACTTGGCACGGACCGCTATAGACTCGGGCATTACCACTCCAAGTTAAACATCAGTTCAGTACGATGGATGGCCGCCGGTTGTGAATCCTGAGAAAGAATGTGAGCTTTAAGTCTCAGCCACTAGCCACTAGCTCTTTGGTCGTCTGAACCCTGAGAAAGGCTTACATCTATCGGACATGAGATTGGTATAGATATGTTTATCCAGCTCCGGTACCAAACCACCATCTTCACGAGTACACCCTTAACTGCGGCCCCCCCCCCCCCCCCCCCCACTGTGTATGTGTAAGACTATAACTTCACATCTGCGGAGAGTTATAATAAGATGTATCTGGGTCATGATTTATTAGGATTGGATAGGATTTGTTATTTTTGTTTCTCATAGCTAATTTATTGTCAAGATTCTTTAACCCCTTGTCCAGAGTGAGTCCCACAGATCATCGTCAACTGTCAGCAATACCGGAAGTTGGCAGGTGTTTACAGTACTGAGTTGTGATAATTGGGAAAGTACCGGCCTGAGAGAAATAACAACAGAGAAAACATGGTCACCTTCACGGCGTCGGTGGTCTGTGAGAGAGATCATATAAATTATAATAACAACAACAGACGTGTCGAGAGGAATTCGCTCTCGCTTTATATCCACATGTTTGTCTTTTATTTTTTTAAAGAGTTAAATGTTTAAGAGTGTAAAACGAACCTTACTTGAGTCGTAGCTAAGTCGAAACTAAAAAAAGAATGTTTAATATATATATTATTATTTTATTTATTAATATTTAAAATTAAAAATTAATAAATAGTCACAACTTTCGGAGGTGTATTTCTTTGGTACTTTTGCCTTAATTCACCCTAAACAAACGGAATCCCAGGGTATGACGTCACATCCAGGGCTTCCCTGTGTTGCACCCTAGCTCGGTGCGCAATTTTATCGGTGTGCAACAGTTGCTCTCGGCGACATCCCCCCCAACAGTAACTGGCCAAATGAAATGCTTGTCAACTCTTGAGACCAGCAGTATAAGAAAAGAATGATGATGATCTGTAGGGAGACGCAGGCCTTGCAGCCATGTGTGCCTTGTCTCAGCGAGAGGATGTCCTGCCGACATACATGGTGAATGTGGTAGTGTCGTTGGCATCTTCCAACTGTCCTGACGCTCAGTCAGCGAAAGCACCATGATGACATGATTATGAGAACAGTGTCTAGCAGAATGTCAGATGCCATGATGCTGCTGCAGAAAAGGCAACGCTACTCTGCTTGTCGTGGACAGTTGCTGCTGCCTTCTGCCAGTTCCAGAAAACTCATGATGAGACAGACTCACACACTCACACAGAAATGGTGGCCAAAGCCCAAAGAAACACTGTGGGGCAATTGAAACGCACTGACACGAACTGTACCCGAAACACAGAGGAGATCACCGCCAGTGCAAAATATAGCTGCCCTAAATATAGCTGGTGATGTTTGTTTGGGGTGAATTAAGGCAAAAGTACAATTTCTTTTAAAGACTGAAACTTTTAGTTACTTGGTCGTTGGTAGTGGACACTTTTACTTACAATTACACATTACTGTGTGCTTTTATTTTTGTTGAAATGCTCCAACAAAAATAATATATTATAATCTGTTCAGAAAAGAATACCTTCATTCACGATCAATTTTTTATGAAAACTGTCTGTTGCATCATTATGAAAGTTTTCCTGCCATCTTATATTTACCCCCACCCAAGGAATATGTCTTTGATAGATCCAAAGGCAACTTAAATCATCGAAAGCAGCGACATTTATTTGATGTTTTGGCGAAAATATAGTGAATTCATGCTAACAAACTAGTCTTACAGTAAAGCACGTCATTTCAGGGTAACGACACAAGTACAAGGCGTAGCCAGATTCATATAGGAGTGGGTGCAATAAAAAAAAAGTCGCCTTAAAAGTCAGCAGGGTTGACTGCATTGCACCGGGTTTTATCCCATATGGCTCAATCTCTTTCCGCAGCGCGGAAAGCGTCTCACAAAGCACGAACTCCATAGCTCCAGCGATGACCCCCGGGTGTCTCAAAAAAATTGCACTCGTGAAATGAAGGACGCGGCCCGGAATCGAACACACAACCTTCGGAGCCCAAGTCTGAAGGCTTGACCACTTCACCACGGAGACTCCCGAGAGGGGTGCAATGTGTAATATTGGTAAAGACAGAGAATTTACAGAGGCATGGGGTAAATAGTGTGTAAATTGACAGGAAAGTAGAAGGAATATATTTCTTACCTTATTTTTCATTTCCTTCTTGTTTCTTCAGCTGCTGGTTAATAATGTAGGGAGTCTTCGTGGCGAAGTGGTCAAGCCGTTTAACTCAGGCTCCGAATGGTTTTGGGTTCAATTCCAGGCCGCGTCCTTCGGTTCACGAGTTAAATTTTTCAGAGACTCCCGTGGGTCATCGCTGGAGCTACGGAGTTCGTGCTTTGTGCAACGCTTTAGGCGCTGTGGAAAGAGACCGAGCCATATGGGATAAAACCCGGTGCAATGAAGTTGACACTTTAGACTTTTAAGTGACTTTTTTTTTACACAAGGAGTCCTGTTACTAGGATGCATTTAGCTTTTTATATTGAGTTCGTGAAAGCTTCCAAATAGCTGTGCGTTAATGTGCATATGGAGTAACCAGAAATGATACAGCAATTTAGTCATCATGTGTTAATTTTTAAGGATCTGTTCAGCTGTCTGTGTAGTTTGTTCACACGTACGCATGGGTGACAGACCCGCTTTGAGTCTTTGTGAAAGATTGTCTACTCTGCTGTTTACCATTCAGAGACGGAACATGATTATTACCTGTTTTGCACTATGAAAATAGTTGTCAGTGTCTCTGTAGTGGGCTTCCTTCTTAACGGCCAAGCTGTTGGCCCTCTTTTCATTGAAGTTTACTAGATTGATTCGTATGTTTGTGTGTTGTCCCCTCATTTGACAGTGTTTGCTCTTATGTTTCTTGGAATGCCACAATATGTCAGTTTCCACCGTAATATTACTCTTCTATTGGTATTCAATGCGTTTAGTGTGTGTGTGTTTTTTTTTTTCAATACATGTTATTTGTCACCGCTGAGGGCTTGCGGAATTGAAAATTCATCACTGTGGAATACAAACTGTTGCCATTGACATTGTGCTGATGCTGTAATGTTTAGGGCCTGCAATTCGTCTGAATAGTTGGAGCAAAATATCCCAGTAAGTGCACGTTGATTAAGCTCTGCGATCTGCCCAGACCTTAATCTGTGTCAGACGATTCCAGTAGGTTGATGACTGCTCTCGGTTGCATAAAATTCAATTAATCCTTTCTCCAATAGTCCTCTTCCCCTTTCAATACATGGTCCTCACATTTTTTTTCCAATAACTTTTATCAATATTTAATAGCGCGGACTGTGTTAGTATCTTGACATCAGACAATTTGAATGTAGTATTGTCAGCTGCCACCTGTCCTTTAATTTTACCCCACACAAGTTCTATAGGTTTTAAATTAGAATGGTACGGCGGAAGTCTCAAGCACCTATGGCCATGTTCTTCTATCAACTTGTCGATTTGATATTTCTTGCTTTTTTGCGCCTGTTTTACAAGGGACAACTGTAGCTTGAAATATGTTTCTGGAAATGATATATTTTCCCTTCGGAGTTATATCTTTATTGCTTCCTTCATGCTCGGTGCCATAGAATTTTGTCTTCTTGGGCAACAACATTGTGATATTATGCATTGTCCATGATTAGACAAGACGGTCTATCAAGGGATGGAAGTACTGTATTCTTGAGCCAATCTCTAAATACATTACCATTCATCTTATTATGATAACCCCTATTGTCTGTATGCTTTGATATGAACACGAGTCCAGCATTCTGTAGTAAGGCATTATGAGTACTACCAGCATAGGCTATGACCAAACGCTGTCCTTTACTACTGGGCACATAACGCTTTATCTTTCCATCCAGTGATTGCCATTCCTTTTCACTTGTATGGTGCGCATTGATCCACATCTCATCCAAATACACTATGTCATAATTTTCTTTGCGCATTTCCCTTATTTCACGTAGGTACCTGCTTCTCATGGCTCCTAAATGCTGTTGCTCGCAAAGGATATTTCTACCTCCCTTGTACTTTTTAAAAGTGAAGCTTAATGTCCTTTTAATTTTCCACAAAGTTATTTTGGATAGCTCTATGTCATTGTTCTTTCTCAACCAAACCCTAAGTTGTCTTACAGTCAAACATTGAAATCTGCTGTACAATCTCCAGAACAAAAATTTGTTTGTTGGGTGGACATAATGATAATGTTATATGCTAAATCTCATCATTTTCCCTCAGTTGGTTACTGGGATATGGAATTTTATATTGGGGCAGACAAAAGTAAACAGACTATAACAAATAAACGAAACACAGCTTGCAATAAGTACCAGAATACAATACATTACAACTGAGAATAGAATATTGCATATTTTCTACAAAATAACGTAACTGAAACTGCTGAATATCAAATTTTAATAATATATATTATTTGGTGTTATATTTCTTGTACCAGAATCTTCCTTCATAACTCTCCCTCCAGTGCCAGAAATATGATACTACACATGGAATGACCCACTGCATTAAACATATGGCAATGGGAAACAGTAAAGATAGCCCACCATGGCATAACTAGAGAAAGAATTCATGCATTGCAGATCCTATACTTGTGTCCTACTTTTATATAACCAATGAATGCAGAAGGGTTGAAAATAACATCATGCACAATTAAAGTAAATCAACATTTTTTGGGGGCAGAAATTAAAAGATCTAGACACATGGCTCACATCAGAGATAAAGAACAGAACCATCCATCATGTGCCATGCCGGTAAGCGTGGGCGGTCATGTTCTGCCATCTCACTCGATCACCAGAGTCGTGGATCAGCTCCGTGTTTCTGTCTCGACCCTGCCACAAGGCCAAGCCATCCAGGTACTTGCTTCTAGGTCTTCCTCTTGGTCTGTTCCCCTCGATCTTACCAGTTGTCACCAAATTCTCCAATCCATTTCTTCTCATAACATGCCCAAAAAATTTTGACTGTCTACGTCTAATTTCTCTAATCAATTTACGATCTTCATTTGTTTCTTGAAGGACTTGTTCATTGGTCTTTCTGGCTGTCCATGGTATTCTTTGCATTTTCCTCAGAAACCACATCTCTACAGCCATCAGATGTTTTTCAGCCTGACTGCTCATTGTCCACGCTTCACATCCATATAAAAGTACAGGTTCAATGTAGCATCTCAACACTCTTTTCTCGTTTCAATTGACATCTTTTTATTGGTCAATATGTTTTTCATCTTGCTAAAGGCTACTTTTGCCATGGCGATTCTTGTTCTAATCTCTTCAAGGCATCTCCCATCAGATGTATTACAGTTCCGAGATAATTGTACCTGCTCACTTGTTGAAGAATATTCCCATTTACTTGTATATTACATTGTGGTATTTCGTCCTTCCTAGTGACGACCATAATCTGTGTCTTTTTACAATTTAATTCTAACCCTAGTTGTTCACTGTGTGTAACAATCACATCTACTAAATTTTGCAGGTCCTGTTCATTGTCTGCAATCAAGACTGTATCATCTGCATATCTAATGTTATTGATGCATCGTCCCCCAATGTTGATTCCTTCCATATCTTCAATATTTCTGAAAATACTTTCACTGTACAGGGAAAACAGATAAAAAAAAACAGAACAGGACAAGCAAAAACTGCAGTTTACCACATGAAGAGCAGCTTATGCAATAAATCTTTGTCGTTGGAAGTTAGGAAAAACAATTCTTGCATGTAACATAGAACCAGTTCAAACACATGGTTGTGAATAGTGAGCGTTTATGATTTAGTAAACAAGCAAACAAAATCCCTGGAAGCTTTGGAGATGTTTTATAGAAGAGTGCTGAAAATTCCTTGCACAGCCAAATTGAGCAGTCTAAAGATTTTGAGGGAGACTAAGACACAAAGACAACTTATTACAAACATCACAAAGAGGCAGTCATCAAGGTTTGGACACATTATGAGAAGACACAAACTGGAACTTGTGACAGCTGGGAAGATCTGTGAAAAGAGAGATGGAGGAGGACAGTGGGAGAATCTTCTTGACTATCTTGTATTATAGGCAGGGAATGGTGTCAGCACACACATTGATATGTGCCGTTAGAGATCACAAGATGTTGGGAAGCATGATTGTCCATGCAAGTCAGCAGTGCACTTGATGATGATGAAAGGAGATCATTGTTATTATGAAATGGAGGATGAGGAGAAGAAGAAGAGGAAGAAGAATCCAGAAGTCCCCAACACTTCACTGAGGTAAATGGAGGATGAGAAGAAGAAGAATCCAGAAGTCCCTAACACTTCACTGAGGTAAATGTAGGATGAGAAGAGGAAGAATCCAGAAGTCCCCAACACTTCACTGAAGTAAATGGAGAATGAGAAGAAGAAGAAGAAGAATCCAGAAGTCCCCAACACTTCACTGAAGTAAATGGAGAATGAGAAGAAGAAGAACCCAGAAGTCCCTAACACTTCACTGAGGTAAATGGAGGATGAGAAGAAGAAGAAGAAGAATCCAGAAGTCCCCAACACTTCACTGAAGTAAATGGAGAATGAGAAGAAGAAGAAGAAGAATCCAGAAGTCCCCAACACTTCACTGAAGTAAATGGAGGATGAGAAGAAGAAGAAGAAGAAGAATCCAGAAGTCCCTAACACTTCACTGAGGTAAATGGAGGATGATGAGAAGAGGAAAAAAAAGAACCTAGAAGTCTCCAACACTTCACTGAGGTAAATTGAGGATGAGAATAAGACAAAGAAGAAGAAGAACCCAGAAGTCTCCAACACTTTACTGAGGTAAATTTAGGATGAGAAGATGAAGAAGAAGAAGAACCCAGAAGTCTCCAACTCTTCACTGAGGTAAATGAAGGATGAGAAGAAGAGGAATCCAGAAGTCCCTAACACTTCACTGAGATAAATGGAGGATGAGAAGAAGAATAATCCAGAAGTCCCTAACACTTCACTGAGGTAAATGGAGGATGATGAGAAGAAGAAGGAGAAGAAGAAGAAGAAGAAGAAGAAGAAGAAGACGAAGAAGAAGAACCAGAAGTCCCTAACACTTCACTGAGGTAAATGGAGGATGAGAAGAAGAAGAAGAACCCAGAAGTCTCCAACACTTCACTGAGGTAAATGGAGGATGAGAAGATGAAGAAAAAGAAGAACCCAGAAGTCTCCAACACTTCACTGAGGTAAATGAAGGATGAGAAGAAGAAGAATCCAGAAGTCCCTAACACTTCACTGAGGTAAATGGAGGATGATGAGAAGAAGAAGGAGGAGAAGAAGAAGAAGATGAAGAAGAAGAAGAAGAAGAAGAAGAAGAAGAAGAAGAAGAACCCAGAAGTCCCTAACACTTCACTGAGGTAAATGGAGGATGAGAAGAAGAAGAAGAACCCAGAAGTCTCCAACACTTCACTGAGGTAAATGGAGGATGAGAAGATGAAGAAAAAGAAGAACCCAGAAGTCTCCAACACTTCACTGAGGTAAATGAAGGATGAGAAGAAGAAGAAGAAGAAGAACCCAGAAGTCCTTAACACTTCACTGAGGTAAATGAAGGATGAGAAGAAGAAGAACCCAGAAGTCCCTAACACTTCACTGAGGTAAATGGAGGATGAGAAGATGAAGAAGAAGAAGAACCCAGAAGTCTCCAACACTTCACTGAGGTAAATGAAGGATGAGAAGAAGAATAACCCAGAAGTCCCTAACACTTCACTGAGGTAAATAGAGGATGAGAAGATGAAGAAGAAGAAGAACCCAGAAGTCTCCAACACTTCACTGAGGTAAATGAAGGATGAGAAGAAGAAGAACCCAGAAGTCCCTAACACTTCACTGAGGTAAATGGAGGATGAGAAGATGAAGAAGAAGAAGAACCCAGAAGTCTCCAACACTTCACTGAGGTAAATGAAGGATGAGAAGAAAAAGAACCCAGAAGTCTCCAACACTTCACTGAGGTAAATGGAGGATGAGAAGAAGAAGAGGAATCCAGGATGAGTACAAAAAGACAATGTGATTAAAACACTGTGATTTCTAATACTGTAATATCAAACAACCAGAACCAGCTAGGGTCGTAGAAGAGGCGTACATATACTTCTGTGATGTGGCGTACATATACTTGTGTGATGTGATGTACATATACTTGTGTGATGTGGCATACATATACTTCTGTGATGTGATGTACATATACTTCTGTGATGTGGCGTACATATACTTCTGTGATGTGGCGTACATATACTTCTGTGATGTGGCGTACATATACTTCTGTGATGTGGCGTACATATACTTCTGTGATGTGGCGTACATATACTTGTGTGATGTGATGTACATATACTTGTGTGATGTGGCATACATATACTTCTGTGATGTGATGTACATATACTTCTGTGATGTGGCGTACATATACTTCTGTGATGTGATGTACATATACTTCTGTGATGTGATGTACATATACTTCTGTGATGTGGCATACATATACTTCTGTGATGTGATGTACATATACTTCTGTGATGTGATGTACATATACTTGTGTGATGTGGCGTACATATACTTGTGTGATGTGGCTGTACATATACTTGTGTGATGTGGCGTACATATACTTGTGTGATGTGGCGTACATATACTTGTGTGATGTGGCGTACATATACTTGTGTGATGTGGCGTACATATACTTGTGTGATGTGGCGTACATATACTTCTGTGATGTGGCGTACATATACTTCTGTGATGTGATGCTCCCTGTGCTGATACTGCTGTTGGAGTGTGAAGTGTTATGTCTTCACATATTCTAGATCACAGCATATGAGGTGGAGAGCCCACTTCCCTTCCACATTGCCTTTCCTTCACACAATTCTCAGACAGTTATGACAAATGTCTAGTACCCATTTTTTTAAAGGCTGGGTTAACCACAGTGCCATATTGTTTGGAAATAAACAATGATCCTGTACAAACCAAAACCAAACAGAATTGTCACATTGTCAACCAGGTGTCTTCTTCTGCTGCTTCTATATGTTGTTCTTCATCTCCTCCTCTCATCTTCTGAATGAAGCTTAGACCCTCAACCAGCTCACACCAGACCTTTCTTGAACTTGTCTGTGATTGGTTGGATTTTGCAGCTGCAGTTTGCTATGGGATGATATAGCCAGATTTTTGCCAATCCAGAGTTGAATCCAGCAGTTGTGGTAGGACCAGCATGTCTCTGGCATGAATACTGCCTGGGAAACAAAGATTTACCTGGCAATGTGAAAGCATCATACTGACCACAATCCCCTTGCATGCCATTTGGGTTATGAAAATGTGGGCTGTACCACAAATACGCTTTCAGAGCATGTACATAAGTTCTTGACACATTTATTTTTGATAAACAAAGTATTGCTGTTTGTGTTTCTGTTTAAAATGCTAGCAGTAGAATATCTAATATATTACTGAAAGAGAATGTAAGTTCATTAGGTCTCTTATTATTTGGATTACACTTACATAGATTATTGTTTGAATCATTATATTTATTATTACACTGATATAGATTATTGTTTGAATCATTATATTTATTATTACACTTATATAGATTATTGTTTGAATCATTATATTTATTATTACACTTATATAGATTATTGTTTGAATCATTATATTTATTATTACACTTATATAGATTATTGTTTGAATCATTATATTTATTATTACACTTATATAGATTATTGTTTGAATCATTATATTTATTATTACACTTATATAGATTATTGTTTGAATCATTATATTTATTATTACACTTATATAGATTATTGTTTGAATCATTATATTTATTATTACACTTATATAGATTATTGTTTGAATCATTATATTTATTATTACACTTATATAGATTATTGTTTGAATCATTATATTTATTATTACACTTCAGTATAGATTATTGTTTGAAATCATTATATTATTATTACACTTATATAGATTATTGTTGAATCATTATATTTAGTATTACATTATATAGATTAGTTGTTTGAATCATTATATTTATTATTACACTTATTAAGATTACTTGTTTGAATCATCTATATTTATTATTTGGATTACGCTTATATAGATTATTGTTTGAATGCATTATATTTATTATTTTGGATTAGTAGCACCATTATATAGATTATTGGTTTGAATCATTATATTTATTATGTGGATTATACTTATATAGATTATTGTTTGATCATTATATGTATTATTTTGATTTACACGTACATAGATTATATGTTTGAATCATTATATTTTATTATTACAACTTATATAGATTATTGTTTGAATCATTATATTATTATTACATTATATAGATTAATTGTTTGAATCATTATATTCTATTATTACACTTATATAGGATTATGTTTGACATCATTATATTTATTATTACACTTATATAGATTATTGTTTGAATCTCTATATTTATTATTTGGATTACACTTATATAGATTCTTATTTGAATAATTATGTTTATTATTTGAAATACATTGCTATATTGAGGTAAGTATGGCCGAATGGATAAGAGCGCTTGTTCTCAATTATCCGGTATGCTGAGGTAGCGGGTTCAACCCCTACACCAGTCAGTTGGACTAAAGTGTTAACTTCTCGTCCTTGACTTGAGGACATCAATTAAAGTATCTGTGAAGTCAGAGTGGGTTCATCTGATGGCGAGGGACACTGGTAATCATCATCATCATCATCATCATCTGTAATAGGGAAAGTTAATCCACACGCAAAAATCAGTCCAGTGCACTAGAAGTTGTAGCACATATATGGACTATCCATGAATTCAAAGAGAGCAAATGGAAAACAAATACAATGCTATATTTGTTAATACTTTAATTACATTATTATATGTTGTTATTATTTGGATGACATTGTTATATACACAAATTATACTTACCCAAGATACTTGTTTTCTCCAGGAACACATTGTGATCAATGAAATCAGGTCCCCTGTAATGCTGGAAACATGACCTGTGAATACCTGGAAGCTCAGTAGAGGCCAGGTGGAAAACCTTTGTTCTACAAAACTGTTTTCTTAAAGGAGAAAATGGAGATGTCTGCTGGTATCTGATAGAACCATCAGAGCTGAAGATGACTGGTGTGTGTACAATTACCCTGCAGAAAACAATTCTCCGCAATCTTCATTTGATGCCATCATGTTATTTATCAAAAGTTTTGGTATTAAGTCCAAGAATATTAACTTCCCAGATAAGTGCATCGTGTGATAGTCACTATGGAGGAAGTATAACAGAAACAGAATGTCTCAGTCAAGACAGGGGTGAATTGCATCTTTTTCTGTCTCCAAACAGAAGATGGGCATTATTAGGGAGATCCACCAGTATCCATAGTTTTGACCCCAAGACAAGGTCCAGCACTTTGGCATCAGACCACAGCTTCGGTGTATCCAGAAACTTCTCAACAACTTGTAGGAGATGTTTACCATCAGCCGCAGTAGAAGCAGCAGTGTCAGCAGTTGGCAGTACCGGTGCCTCCCGACAGATTATCTTTGGTGATTTCTTTCCCATTTATGGAGCAGAAAAAGTAATAGTCTCCTTTCACCAGATTACAGGTTAGTTTGTGAATCATTTCCCTAGCCCTTCTGCATGTTGTTGTGAGTGTTTCATCTCTGCTGACGGGATGCAGAGGTGTTTCCAAGGCACCTGGGCCGGGTTATATACTGGCCAAGACCTATTACACGTGTCCGCGTTGAGCGTCCTGGGCAACAGGTCCCTTCGGGGTCCTGGCTAAAGTCAGTAGGATCGCCGATTCCTCCGAAGTCGGAGAGTGTCTGTCCTGTACGGCGAGGAACCACCAGTCTGCACACCAATAAGCCAGACATGGGACAACGGATACTCACGCAAACCTCAGGTCCTGTATGACATCACACTGATGTTGGACAACAGGATGCCTTCATCCGACATACAGGACTTCGCGTTGGAGCTCAAGCCAACGAACACAAGCAAGTAAGCAAGCATTAAATGACATTTCCTCCGAAGCCGGAGAGTGTCTGCCTGTACGGCGAGGAACCACCAGTCTGCACACCAATAAGCCAGACATGGGACAACGGATACTCACGCAAACCTCAGGTCCTGTATGACATCACACTGATGTTGGACAACAGGATGCCTTCATCCGGCATACAGGACTTCGCGTTGGAGCTCAAGACAACAAACACAAGCAAGCAAACAATCTCTGCTGACCTCTTCCTGTTCCCAGTAGTTGACATGCTAGCAGTCAGCATCCACCTCACTGGTATCATGGCTAGGACCAGAGGTACGAACAAATACTAAAAATAATTCAGGAGCCAGCCTCTTTTTCTCAGGAACCAGTATATTGTTTGTAATGGTTGTAAATAATTGAAACTTTAGACGGCAGGTGAAAGTTTCCAGTCATCATAGCGATGGGCTGCATGGATTTTTGTGCTCCTGTGTAGGACATCTACAATATGTACTTTATTGTCACAGACTCTAGCTGTGACAATTTATTCTCACTCCAGCGTATTTTGTAAACTTGTTCTTTACTGATCTTTCTTATGCCATGTTTCAGGGGCTGATCTTATTGCATTTCTAGTGAAGTTATCAGTATATTTTTAGGACATGACCTGTCCCTTCGCAGCATTTCTTTAGAAATTGTTAGAATTTGTGACTTTAAAAGTCGGTCATACTACATAAAGTTTAGGCATTTAGATACAGCTAAAACACAGCATGGTTTAGTGGAACAGCACAGACAATGAAAACCACCTTCTCCAAAAGGCTCTTTGTACTTTCACTGAAAGGCATAACAACGACAGCAGGAAAAAGAAGAAGAAGCAGCAAAATATTGATGTAACACAAGCTCATTATCAGTTATAATGAATATGACTTCCTTGAGGCATCACAAGCTGAACATGTTCAGTTATAAATGAATACGACTTCCTTGAGGCATCACAAGCTGAACATGTTCAGTTATAAATGAATACGACTTCCTTGAGGCATCACAAGCTGAACATGTTCAGTTATAAATGAATATGACTTTCTTGAGACACAAGCTGAACATGTTCAGTTATAAACTAGTTTGATTTCCACTTGTTCTGTCACCCAACTTGATGTCACTTATGACTGGCAAGCACAATTTTGTTATTGCTTTTCTAATAGCAGCTAAAACTTTGCATTATTTGTTTTACTGCTTTCATTCCCTGTGTCTCTCTGTCTTATTTTTCTTAGCTAACCTGTATATAATGTCAAAATCAGTTTTTCATCTGAATGTTTGTAATGTGGACCGTTTGGTATAGGAGAGCCTGGCATACAGTATCACATCTGGTCTATGAATGAAGGTGGAGGTGGTCACTGCAGCATTCTGTTGACTGGAGGACAAACAGTGTCGTGATTGTAATGGACTCACAGAGCATGCTGAGAAAGGTGAAGAGAGGCATGCTTCATGTAGAGAGGCATGCTTCATGTAGAGAGGCATGCTTCATGTAGAGAGGCATGCTTCATGTAGAGAGGCCATGCTTCATGTAGAGAGGCATGCTTCATGTAGAGAGGCCTGCTTCATGTAGAGAGGCATGCTTCATGTAGAGGGCATGCTTGCATGTAGAGAGGCATGCTTCATGTAGAGAGGCATGCTTCATGTAGAGAGGCATGCTTCATGTAGAGAGGCATGCTTCATGTAGAGAGGCATGCTTCATGTAGAGAGGCATGCTTCATGTAGAGAGGCATGCTTCATGTAGAGAGGCATGCTTCATGTAGAGAGGCATGCTTCATGTAGAGAGGCATGCTTCATGTAGAGAGGCATGCTTCATGTAGAGAGGCATGCTTCATGTAGAGAGGCATGCTTCATGTAGAGAGGCATGCTTCAATTAAAAGATCAATGGTAGAGAGCACCTGTTGGATCTTTTCCCCAGGACATACTGGTGTGGTGGCAAATAAGCAGGTGGACAGATTGACGTGGTCTGCACAGTTTGGTGATGTATTGGTGCATGACAAGGCAGGTGGGATCAGGATGAGCAGGTGGACAGATTGACTTGGTCTGCAAAGTTTGGTGATGTATTGGTGCATGACAAGGCAGATGGGATCAGGACCCCTTGGGATCATGTGTGTATCGTGAATGAACAGATATATCATCATTGCCTGGAGAGAATGGAGCACCAGGAAATGTCCAGAGGATCTGGTCGACAATCAGTTCTCAGAGGAAAGGTCAGGCTGACACATAATCAGACCACAACTGGGACCATTAGTATTGGGGCTGTCCCAAGTGCTGTGATATTGGTTCTGGACTCAACTCAAGTCAACTCAACTCAACTCAATGCTTGTACTTCTGGGCAGGTTTACTATCTGCATTTGTATTCATGATGGAAGATAAATAACATCCAGGAAAACCTCAGCAGAAAACAGTGTTAGGACCAAAACAAGTGGTGACTTCTGAGAGTCTGTCCTGGGAATAACGGGCTAGAAATGGGAGAGAAAAGACAAGTTAAAAAGAGCTGAAACCAGATAGGTCTGACTATCTCATTTATTTTCCAGCTATTCCAGACAGTTTTATTAACCCACTGTATCCTAAGATGCAGAGAACATCATGGACGAACAGAATTAGACAGAAATGAATGAAACTTGTAAACTGATTAGTGAAGTTAGATATAGACAGTCAAGATTTGTTGGGCACATAATGAGGAGAAAGAAACTTGAAAACTTAGTGACAAAATTGACAGGAACAGAGCAAAGGAGAGACAAAGAGATTTAGATAGTTTGACCACATGGAAAAATCTGGACAAAAACATGGACACACAGCTGAACACAGACTGGATACATAACTTTAGAGAGTGAGATGGCAAACCATGACTGCCAAACTTTTTAGCATTTTATATGATGATGATTTTAAGTGAATACATTAACATCTTCTGTCACAAACAGTTACACCAAAACTGACGCAGCTAGTAATTATTTTCATGTGGCAATGTCATGCAAGAGAAATAGTGAAACATTTACAGTGTAGTCAACTATCTAGGGAACATCTCTTGCTTGCCATTCTGTACCATTTCTAATCTCTGCTGAGAAGATATCTTGGTATTGAGGTGTAAAAGCCTCTTGCCCAGCCCAAGCAGTCGACAGTGTACAGAGTAGGATTTGTATTTCATCTCTGAGAGCTACATATCTCTAGCCTTGTCAGGAATTCAAACTTGTGTGCCATTTGTGTGAGAGCGGGTTGCTGAACCCTTCAATCACCCACAGCTGGTAGTGACCTAGCCTTGCTGACTGATCTGGTCGCTGTTTCAGGTCTTCCCTGGTGGTTCACAATTATCTTGACAGCGTTTATGCTCAGGGTGGTGGTGATGATTCCTTTCACTGTGCACTCCTTCCGCAACATTGCTAAACTTCAGGGCCTGCAGCCAGAAGTGAAAGAGAAAGCAGAAAGACTCAGGCTGGAAGTCTCCATGGCAATGCGCCAGTTTGGATGGGATGAGAAACGAGCCAGGCGGGAGTATAACAAAAATGTATGTTCACTTGTCTGTCTGTTGTGTGTTAGCAACAAACTGTATCAGTCTTATGTTTATTAACATCTGCATCTTCAATTTGTGATGATGGAAGTATCCACAAGTCAGGATAGTTCCCTAGCAGAAACTATCTGTGGGGTGTGAGGTCTAGACTGTCACATTTTCTAGACCATCACATGTTCTAGACCATCACATTTTCTAGACCATCACATTTTCTAGACCATGACATAATGAGTTGGGATGGCCAGTTCCCTTCCTTGTCACCATTTCTTGGTTCTCGGGTAATTCAGAAAATGTCTGGTACCCATATGTATACGGCTGGGTCGACCATCCCGGTTGGACATAAATCATGCCCCTGCTGGGGGTTGAACTCAGACCTCTGCCTTGACAGGCAAGTGCATCTAGGCCATATGCCAGGTTATGTTATCTTGTGCTGTTATAACTTGTATACTGTGCTGTTATAACTTGTATGTTGTGCTGTTATAACTTGTATGTTGTGCTGTTATAACTTGTATGTTGTGCTGTTATAACTTGTATGTTGTGCTGTTGTAACTTGTATCTTATGCTGTTATAACTTGTATCTTCTGTTGTTATAATTTGTATCTTGTGCTGTTATAACTTGTATCTTGTGCTGTTATAACTTGTATCTTGTGCTGTTATAACTTGTATCTTCTGATGTTATAACTTGTATCTTGTGCTGTTATAACTTGTATCTTGTGCTGTTATAACTTGTATCTTCTGCTGTTATAATTTGTATCTTGTGATGTTATAACTTGTATTTTGTGCTGTTATAGCTTGTATCTTATGCTGTTATAACTTGTATCTTGTGCTGTTATAACTTGTATCTTGTGCTGTTATAACTTGTATCTTGTGCTGTTATAACTTGTATCTTCTGATGTTATAACTTGTATCTTGTGCTATTATAACTTGTATCTTGTGCTGTTATAATTTGTATCTTGTGATGTTATAACTTGTATCTTCTGATGTTATAATTTATATGTTGTGCTGTTGTAACTTGTATCTTATGCTGTTGTAACTTTTATCTTATGCTGTTATAATTTGTATCTTGTGATGTTATAACTTGTATCTTCTGATGTTATAACTTGTATGTTGTGCTGTTATAATTTGTATCTTGTGCTGTTATAACTTGTATCTTGTGCTGTTATAACTTGTATCTTGTGCTAGTTATAACTTGTATCTTGTGCTGTTATAACTTGTATCTTGTGCTGTTATAACTTGTATCTTGTGCTGTTATAACTTGTATCTTGTGCTGTTATAACTTGTATCTTCTGATGTTATAACTTGTATCTTGTGCTGTTATAACTTGTATCTTGTGCTGTTATAATTTGTATCTTCTGCTGTTGTATCTTATGCTGTTATAACTTGTATCTTGTGCTGTTATAACTTGTATCTTGTGTTGTTATAACTTGTATCTTCTGATGTTATAACTTGTATCTTGTGCTATTATAACTTGTATCTTGTGCTGTTATAATTTGTATCTTGTGATGTTATAACTTGTATCTTCTGATGTTATAATTTATATGTTGTGCTGTTATAATTTGTATTTATAGCTTGTGTATTGTGCTGTTATAACTTGTATCTTCTGATGTTATAACTTGTATCTTGTGCTATTATAACTTGTATCTTATGCTGTTGTAACTTGTATCTTATGCTGTTATAACTTTTATGTTGTGCTGTTATAATTTATATCTTGTGCTGTTATAATTTGTATCTTATGCTGTTATAACTTGTATCTTGTGCTGTTATAACTTGTATCTTGTGCTGTTATAACTTGTATCTTGTGCTGTTATAACTTGTATCTTATGCTGTTATAACTTGTATCTTGTGCTGTTATAACTTGTATCTTGTGATGTTATAACTTGTATCTTGTGCTGTTATAACTTGTGTATTGTGCTGTTATAACTTGTATCTTGTGCTATTATAACTCGTATCTTCTGCTGTTATAATTTGTATCTTGTGATGTTATAACTTGTATTTTGTGCTGTTATAACTTGTATCTTATGCTGTTATAACTTGTATCTTATGCTGTTATAACTTGTGTATTGTGCTGTTATAACTTGTATCTTGTGCTATTATAACTTGTATCTTCTGCTGTTATAACTCATATCTTGTGCTGTTATAACTTGTATTTTCTGGTGTTATAACTTGTATCTTGTGCTGTTATAACTTGTATCTTGTGCTGTTATAACTTGTATCTTCTGATGTTATAACTTGTATCTTGTGCTGTTATAACTTGTATCTTGTGCTGTTATAACTTGTATCTTGTGCTGTTATAACTTGTATCTTGTGCTGTTATAACTTGTATCTTGTGCTGTTATAATTTGTATCTTGTGATGTTATAACTTGTATTTTGTGCTGTTATAACTTGCATCTTCTGATGTTATAACTTGTATTTTCTGATGTTATAACTTGTATCTTGTGCTGTTATAACTTGTATCTTGTGCTGTTATAACTTGTATCTTCTGATGTTATAACTTGTATCTTGTGCTGATATAACTTGTATCTTATGCTATTATAACTTGTATCTTGTGATGTTATAATTTGTATCTTGCGCTGTTATAATTTGTATCTTGTGCTGTTATAACTTATATTTTGTGCTGTTATAACTTGTATCTTATGCTGTTATAATTTGTTTCTTGTGCTGTTATAATTTGTATCTTGTGCTGTTATAACTTGTATCTTGTGCTGTTATAACTTGTATCTTATGCTGTTATAATTTGTGTCTTGTGCTTTTATAACTTGTATCTTGTGCTGTTATAATTTGTGTCTTGTGCTTTTATAACTTGTATATTGTGCCGTAATCACTTTTAACTTGTTGCTAATATGATTCTTATGTTAAATGAACAACTACAATCTCTGCTACTGGGGAATTTATCAGGCTGATGCAGCAGACTTTAGTCATTCATTGATGCCATCTTCTCAAATGACAACTAATGCTTTTTGTAAATATAAAAAAAAAACAATTAGTAAATCTACTCAGTCATAGAGCTATTTTATTGCTACTTTTATTAACTATCTTTATCGCATCATCAGCAACCTGTTCTCACACTAGAAGGTTGTGTGCACATTGAACAAACTTTGTAGCATTTGCTAGGATCCTGATATGTTTGTTCTTCTGTGGTTTACCTGGTCCGTCAGACAGCAAGCACAGTCTGTTTTCATTTCTGTCCCCAGTCTTGTTGCTCCATCCATGATAGCTCTTTGGTACCTTTCTTCCACAGTCCCACATCTTCTTTGTTCCAGTCCCACATCACAACTTACCGTAAAAAATTCGTTTAATGAACCCGTGATCTGGCATGCGAGTTAAGTGACCAGCCCAGTGAATCTGATTTTTCATTATTAGATTGTGGATACTGGGCATGGACGCTCTTTCTAGGACTTCAGTGTCTGGGATCTTGTCTTGCCATTTAATCTTCAGTAGCTTCCTAAGGCAGACTGTGTGGAAGTGGTTTAATTTCCTAGCGTGTCTCTGATAAACAGTCCATGTTTCACAAGTATATAGCAGTGTGGATTATACAACCCCTATGTAGACTTTCAGCTTTGTTTGCAGGCTTATTCCAGTTCTGTCCCATACATTCTTGTAGACTGCCAAAGGCCGCGCTGGCCTTGGAGATTCTTGCATTCACTTCGTCATCAATTGTGGCAGCTTGTGACACAGTACTGCCAAAATAGGTGAATTTGTCCACAACACTTAGTCTATGACCATTCACTTTGATATTCAACACAGTGTGATTATTCCCTGGAGCTGGCTGGTACATAACTACAGTCTTCTCTAAATTGACATTGAGCCCAAAGTTGGCACAGGCATGTGAGAAAGCTGAAACATTGCGTTGCATGTCTGCCTCTGGGGTGGCATATAGAGCGCCAAGTGTCACCGTCTAGGACTCAGGAACATCCGTATTCTATATTGGAACTGTGCCAGTGTAAAACAACGGGGCTCTATTTTAGAAACCCTAGTCTACAGGAACGACATTGTAGCACTCCAGGAGACGAGACTGGGCGATCAGCTACTCCGAATTGCCGGCTTCAAATGTTTCTACAACAGACGACATCTGGGAACGGCGATTCTCGTTCGCGACAGCATGGTGGCGTCAGAGCTAGACATGTCCAGTTGGGACAGTGACGATATACAAATACAGGCGTTGAGAGTTCATTCCAGTATACCATTCGTGTTGGTTAATGTTTATGCCCGCAATGCGAGTATGGACGCCCAGAAGTGGCAGTGCTTAAGTGGCATATTAGGCCACGAGAGAAATGTTATTTTCTGTGCTGACTTCAACGCTAAAGGCAGAGCATGGGGAAACACTTCCTCCAATACACAAGGGGAGGAGCTCGAGACTGCACTGGAAACCATCGACCTGATTTGTATTAACAGTGGCTGTGTCACCAGGACAGCAAGCCGTCCAGGCGATGAGGACAGTGCTATTGATCTGGCGCTAGTTTCACCTTCACTCACTACAGTGTGTAGATGGGGTGTCCTAGGACACCATGGCAGCGACCACCACCCTTGCAGCATATTGGTGGAGAAAGGCAGAACCAGGCAGCACAAGCTAAAGGTAAAGACGTTCCAGTATGACAGTACAGGGCAAGATGTGGTGAGTAAAATAAGACATGACAAGCGCAGAACGTTTCAGGGCAGGAAAAAAAGCTGGGAGCAGCCACCGTGGTGGAGTTTCGAGGTGGAGAAGGCTTGGGTGGATAAGCGTAGTGCTGTAAGGAGATGGCAAAATGCCAAGAAGAACAGAGCTGGTCATCCTAGTCCCTGCTTGCACTTATAAAGAGAGATGCACACAAAAGTAAGCTATTTAAAAAAACTGGTCATGGTGGTTAAAAGCGAAAAATGGGCAGAGGTGTGTCAAAGAGTAAGCACAGACAAGTCACTGAAATTGTTCTGGCGACTACATAAAAGCATGAGTGGTGTAGTCAAGAATAAGAGCATTTCAGACTTCCAAGGTGCTGACCTCACCTGGCAGAGGACTGACGAGGACAAGGGCAAAGCCCTCTTTGAACGCTACCTTGAGCAGGGCAACCAGACAGACATGGGAGGCCGAAATCTGGCCAAGGAGGTCACCTCAGACAGATGCAAGGCCCAGAACACTTCGGAGGAAGACACAGTGACAGTGAAAGAAATCAAGGCTGTGCTTCGACGATCAAAAAACAGTGCTCCAGTGGCCAAGGAGGTCACCTCAGACAGATGCAAGGCCCAGAACACTTCGGAGGAAGACACAGTGACAGTGAAAGAAATCAAGGCTGTGCTTCGACGATCAAAAAACAGTGCTCCAGGTCCTGATGGCATAAGATACGACGACATAAATAGGTGTACCGACAATGAGCTAGAGAAACTAGCAGACATGTACAACAACAGTTTAGGGAGTGCTAGCATCAAGGAGGAATGGTTACACAGCTATCTGATTCCCTTGCCGAAGCCTGACAAAGACCACAAAAAAATTCAGGGATATCGAATTATAACCATGCAGAATACAATAGGCAAGCTGCTGGAGAAGGTAATTGCCAGGAAAATATCAAGCCAACTAGAGAGGCAAGGTGTTTTCCCACCTACCCTGGGTGGGTACCGTCCAAAAAGAGAAACCTGGACCAATGCAGCAGTCTTTGCCCATGATGTCTATGAAGGTTTCCACTCAGGCACTGAAACCGTTGCTGCAGCGATTGATCTTGAGGACGCATACAACAGAGTACCACTGGATGTTTTAATGTTTCAGCTTCTTGAACTAAACGTAAGTCCATTCCTCCTTAGTTGGATCGCTGCAGCCCTCTACCAACGGAAAGTAGTTTTTAGATGTGGCAGTTGGACTTCGGAACCAACAACAATATATCCTGGCCTACCACAGGGATCACCATTATCTCCGGTACTGTTCAACGCCTACACAGTGAGAATCACCAGTGAGCAGATCACTGGACCTGGCAGGACATTGTCGTATGCCGATGATGTTTTAGTGTATCGTCAGGGTAAGGATAGAGAGGAGGTTGCTGTGGAACTACAAACCGAACTCAATCGCATAAGTACTTGGTGTGATGAAGCTGGGGCAATGGTCAACCCAACAAAGGCAACAGTGACTTGGTTCTCGTTGAATAATCATATTGTCAACAATCCAACACCAACTGTAATGCTGTGTTCAGAGACGGTGGAAAGAACGCAGGCAATGGGGGATACGATTTGATCGAAGCCTTGCTTATAATGTGCACATAGACCAGGTGATAACAAAGGCCAAGCGGGGTTTGGCAGCGATGCGGGTGATGGCGGCAGCAAACTGTGAGCAGCGCCATCTATGTCTTCTGTACGAGGGGCTGGTCATGTCTGTTTTGGATTTTGCAATGGCAATCCTGACTCTCAGCCATAAGCAGATAGAAAGGATGGAAAGGATACAGAATGAAGCTATGCGCATTATTCTTGGATGTACAAGAGATACAGCATGCAGGGCGATGCGCTACCTTCTTGATTTTCCAACCATTGAAGAGAGAATACAAGTTTGCAGGGCACGCGCCTACCTCAGAATTAACGCAAACACACAACATCCACTGCATAGTGAAATTAGGAAGGTGAAGGGCAGCAGGTTAAAAAGAGGACGATCGTGGATGGGTCAAGCCGAAGACATTCTTCAACAGGTGTGTTCACTTGAGGACTTAGAACCTGGCGAGGAGTGGGTGCAAGTGCCAACAGACTTCTGCACATCCTTTTCAGTTTGCATCCAACTAGATAGAAAATGCAGACAAGAAAATCCGGCTGCTGTGGAGGCTGAAGTACAAGCATTGATTTTCGAGAATTCGCTAGACGGTGACGCGGTCATCTACACAGATGGGTCGGTCGTCCGACATGTGAGAAGCTCATGGGCCTTTACAGCTCGGGCCGGAGGGAGAATTGTGAAGGAGGACTCTGGTGCTTTCACTGAAACCACAAGTAGCCTGACCATGGAAGTCATGGCAGTAAGTAAAGCAATAACATGGCTCGAGACACAGACATTCACTAGGGCTTGTTTCTTTAGCGACTCAATGAACATGATCAAGAGGATAGAGGAGGGGTCGATCCGAAGAGAATGGTTGCTGCCTCTGAAGCGGTCTCGGCTGGCAAAGATTAGTTTCATCTTCGTGCCAGGTCATGCGGGAAGTACAAGGAAATGAGCGGGCTGACAAGCTCGCAGGTGAGGCTACTGTGGAGGGCGGACACGCCATGGACCAGGCTGACATTCTGAATGCTCTACGAGAAGTGAGACTTTTGCGAGAACCAAGTGATGACTGTGAATCTACAACAATGGCCAGACTGCGGGAGCAGCAAATTAAAAGAGGGGTGGCCAAACAAGAACACTACGCAGGAAGCCAAAGAAGATTGATAAACCAACACAGAACTGGCGTCGTTAGCCGCTACACGCTGCGGGATTTGCTGAGGAGGGGATCCGAGCACTTATGGACTGAATGGTTCGATGTGCAACGAGGATGATCTGTCGACTAACTAACTAACTAACTATAGAGCGCAATCATCAGCAAACAGGAGCTCTCTACCGGTGTTGTTGTTAATTTTTGTTTTAGCTTTCAGCCTTCTGAGATTGAATAACTTTCCATCCATGCGGTAGTTGATGTCTATTCCAATGTCGCTGTTCTAGAAGGCATTCGTCAACATAGCTGAAAACATAAGGCTGAAGTGTGTTGGTGCCAGGACACATCCTTGCTTCACTCCATTGGTGACAGGAAAGGGCTCAGACAGTTCACCATTTTCCTGTACTCTTGCCTGCATGCCATCATGAAATAGCCGGAATATTTTGACAAACTTTTGTGGGCAGCCATATTTTGCCATAATCTTCCACAGTCTTTCTCCGCTGACTGTATCAAAAGCCTTGGTAAGGTCAATGAAAGTGAACATTTCTCAGTTCTGTTCCTGACATTTCTCTTGCACGATATATGACGTTGGATGAAGAATGACTTGCACGATGAATTGGATTAAAGTGAGGAAGAGTTGCGCTTGTAGAGCGTAGACAGCTCTAGGCTAGCACATATACACACAGCTGTGGTTGTAGAGAGTAGCCAGCTCTAGGCTAGCACATATACACACAGCTGTGGTTGTAGAGAGTAGACAGCTCTAGGCTAGCACATATACACACAGCTGTGGTTGTAGAGAGTAGACAGCTCTAGGCTAGCAGATATACACACAGCTGTGGTTGTAGAGAGTAGACAGCTCTAGGCTAGCACATATACACACAGCTGTGGTTGTAGAGAGTAGACAGCTCTAGGCTAGCAGATATACACACAGCTGTGGTTGTAGAGAGTAGACAGCTCTAGGCTAGCAGATATACACACAGCTGTGGTTGTAGAGAGTAGACAGCTGTAGGCTAGCAGATATACACACAGCTGTGGTTGTAGAGAGTAGTCATAGGCTAGCACATATACACACAGCTGTGGTTGTAGAGAGTAGACAGCTGTAGGCTAGCACATATACACACAGCTATGGTTGTAGAGAGTAGACAGCTGTAGGCTAGCAGATATACACACAGCTGTGGTTGTAGAGAGTAGACAGCTCTAGGCTAGCACATATACACACAGCTGTGGTTGTAGAGAGTAGACAGCTCTAGGACTAGCACATATACACACAGCTGTGGTTGTAGAGAGTAGTCATAGGCTAGCACATATACACACAGCTGTGGTTGTAGAGAGTAGACAGCTCTAGGCTAGCACAAATACACACAGCTGTGGTTGTAGAGAGTAGACAGCTCTAGGCTAGCACATATACACACAGCTATGGTTGTAGAGAGTAGACAGCTCTAGGCTAGCACATATACACACAGCTGTGGTTGTAGAGAGTAGACAGCTGTAGCCTAGCAATATACACATGGCTGTGGTTGTAGAGGGTAGACAGCTCTAGGCTAGCACATATACACACAGCTGTGGTTGTAGAGAGTAGACATAGGCTAGCACATATACACACAGCTGTGTGCCATAGGTGAGAAATCTCGTTGTTACGCCCATGGTAATTGGAGAGTTTCCGCTGCGGTGCAAATATTTTATCTTTCTGACTGTGCGGTCACACTTCTGTATCAGTGCCTTTCTGCCTGGCAATGCTATGATCTTCTCAATATAGCTATTCTATTATTATCTTAAGTTCTATTTAAGCTCTTCCACTCTGCACAGTTCATAACAGCTACTCTGTAGAGTAAACTCAACGCGTCTTAAACAACACAACACTAACGGATTTGTTTAATCCACAGTATATTGGCTAATAACAAAATACACTTCATTTATAAGCGCAATTACTCAACGTTACCAGTTAACAGAACAATTCAACAAACACAGCTCCTAACAACACGCTAGTAGCGATGCAGTTTGTGGCCGTGCTACTTGAACCAAAGAACCAGGTCTCAATTTGACCATGGCTGTTGCCCAACTGATTGCTTTGAGGAGACGCTGTTCACTCGTTTACGAAACACCTTGCCGTCCTCATGCAAGGCGTGAATCTGTAGCTGCTCGATCTTCACGCTCAATTGAGTGCAGCTCTATATTCTATTAGTTCACTATTCCATAATCTACTATAGGATCATGGCATTGTGGTTGTAGAGGGTAGACAGCTCTAGGCTAGCAGATATACACACAGCTGTGGTTGTAGAGGGTAGACAGCTCTAGGCTAGCAGATATACACACAGCTGTGGTTGTAGAGGGTAGACAGCTCTAGGCTAGCAGATATACACACAGCTGTGGTTGTAGAGAGTAGACAGCTCTAGGCTAGCAGATGTACACACAGCTGTGGTTGTAGAGAGTAGACAGCTGTACGCTAGCACATATACACACAGCTGTGGTTGTAGAGAGTAGACAGCTCTAGGCTAGCAGATGTACACACAGCTGTGGTTGTAGAGAGTAGACAGCTGTAGGCTAGCAGATATACACACAGCTGTGGTTGTAGAGAGTAGACAGCGCTAGGCTAGCAGATATACACACAGCTGTGGTTGTAGAGAGTAGACAGTTCTAGGCTAGCAGATATACACACAGCTGTGGTTGTAGAGGGTAGACAGCTCTAGGCTAGCAGATATACACACAGCTGTGGTTGTAGAGAGTAGACAGCTCTAGGCTAGTAGATATACACACAGCTGTGGTTGTAGAGAGTAGACAGCTGTAGGCTAGCAGATATACACACAGCTGTGGTTGTAGAGGGTAGACAACTCTAGGCTAGCACATATACACAGCTGTGGTTGTAGAGAGTAGACAGCTCTAGGCTAGCAGATATACACACAGCTGTGGTTGTAGAGAGTAGACAGCTGTAGGCTAGCAGATATACACACAGCTGTGGTTGTAGAGAGTATACAGCTGTAGGCTAGCAGATATACACACAGCTGTGGTTGTAGAGAGTAGACAGCTGTAGGCTAGCACATATACACACATCTGTGGTTGTAGAGAGTAGATAGCTCTAGGCTAGCAGATATACACACAGCTGTGGTTGTAGAGAGTAGACAGCTCTAGGCTAGCAGATATACACACAGCTGTGGTTGTAGAGAGTAGACAGCTCTAGGCTAGCAGATATACACACAGCTGTGGTTGTAGAGAGTAGACAGCTCTATGCTAGCAGATATACACACAGCTGTGGTTGTAGAGAGTAGACAGCTCTAGGCTAGCAGATATACACACAGCTGTGGTTGTAGAGAGTAGACAGCTCTAGGCTAGCAGATATACACAGCTGTGGTTGTAGAGAGTAGACAGCTCTAGGCTAGCAGATATACACACAGCTGTGGTTGTAGAGAGTAGATAGCTCTAGGCTAGCAGATATACACACAGCTGTGGTTGTAGAGAGTAGACAGCTGTAGGCTAGCAGATATACACACAGCTGTGGTTGTAGAGAGTAGATAGCTCTAGACTAGCAGATATACACACAGCTGTGGTTGTAGAGAGTAGACAGCTGTAGGCTAGCAGATATACACACAGCTGTGGTTGTAGAGAGTAGACAGCTGTAGGCTAGCAGATATACACACAGCTGTGGTTGTAGAGAGTCGACAGCTCTAGGCTAGCACATATACACACAACTGTGGTTGTAGAGGGTAGACAGCTCTAGGCTAGCACATATACACAGCTGTGGTTGTAGAGAGTAGACAGCTGTAGGCTAGCAGATATACACACAGCTGTGGTTGTAGAGAGTAAACAGCTGTAGGCTAACAGATATACACACAGCTGTGGTTGTAGAGAGTAGACAGCTGTAGGCTAGCAGATATACACACAGCTGTGGTTGTAGAGAGTAGACAGCTCTAGGCTAGTAGATATACACACAGCTGTGGTTGTAGAGAGTAGACAGCTCTAGGCTAGTAGATATACACACAGCTGTGGTTGTAGAGAGTAGTCATAGGCTAGCACATATACACACAGCTGTGGTTGTAGAGAGTAGACAGCTCTAGGCTAGCAGATACGTTGGTTGGTGGAGAATCCTCTTGAAGGTTGTGAATTTTAACTTATTTATATAATTAAAATAAATAATTCTGTATGGTGTAGTCAGGTGACTAGGACATAACTTGCAGGAATAAAATTGCTTGAAGACAGCCGTATGCTCATGTTTCAGTTTAAACGCATCCTGAGCGAGCTTTACATCAGGGAGAATTGTCATCCAATGAAAGGGGTCGCGGCCAGTTGGCTACAGATGTCTATATGGATCAGTGTGTCTTATGCCTTACGGAACATGTCGAACAGGGCTTCAGATCCTAATATTGGTATGTCATAGAGTTTCTGACATTATTTATTGCAAAATCTGATGTTTAAACACAATGGGAAACAATAGATTTGTTATGGAAATTCAGAATGGTGCGCCATTATCATGTTGTCTCTATTGTTGCTAAAGGCATGAACCATAGGATGTTACAGTAGGAGTGTACAGTTGGCTTTTCAAATGAGAAACTCAAGTATCTACGACTCATACATAAATTGACGGTGTGAATACTTAGTCAAACAGCAGTAAAAAATGGTTCCATTAAAAATAGCATGATGTTATACAATACAGTCAGCAGGAATTGTCTGTAAATCCTGTTCTATAGACAGTACTCTCCCAGACTTGTAGACACATTCTCTTAAATATTCACTTAGAAAGGAATGTGTCTGTATTTATTTAAACATAAGTGAAAATAAGGCTTGGATGTATTAATTCTCTCTGGGATGGCATGACGAAGCTGAGATATTCCTTGACTCTGGGGATGAGATACTGAAACTGTGAGGTATTTCTTTATCCTGGTAATAAGGTGCAGAAACTGAAGTATTTCTTTACTTTTGGAATAAGATGCAAAAACTGTAAGGTATTTCTTCTCTCTGGGAATAAGGTGCAGAAACTGTGAGGTATTTTTTTACTCTGGGGATATGGTGCAGAAACTGTGAAGATTTATTTAGTCTAGGATGAGATGCAGAAATATAGAAACACTCAAGTGCCAGAGTCAAGTATTCTAGTGACCAAGGGCTGTCTCCACCTTATTGTACAGCATCCTGGGAAACAAACTCCAGTCTGGCTGGTGAGTGAGGATCTTTACTGGGATGAAGTCTGCAGAGAATTGAATACTTCGCACACTGCACGATTACAAGAGGATCACAGCAATTCTCACGATGATGGTAGATGATCAGGATCTGTGTCTTGCATGTCCCATGTGGATGGTTCATCAATGTGCTGAGAATGTGTGTGTGGCTTCTATACAAGGACAGAACCAAATCATCACCGGTCCCTGGTCCCAGCAGTTCATCAATGTGCTGAGAATGTGTGTGTGGCTTCTATACAAGGACAGAACCAAATCATCACCGGTTCCTGGTCCCAGCAGTTCACTCAGAAGTACATCATAGTTCACTATACCTGGGTGTACACCTACAGCATTCAGATGTAGAAGAGGAAGGCTTTCAGTGAACCCCCATCCTTATCTTCTCTGATGGGGCTAGTATGTGTTCCCTGTGGTTGGCCAATGTTTGGCAATCAGTCCTTGTATTTTTACCTATGTTTCTCTTGACTAAATTTCAAGTACATTTTTCTATTAAATTTGACCACACATTTGACAAATTTTATAAACATTTCCAGAACTGTATCCACAAAATTGAGTATGCTGTCCATTGTTTAATGTCTTCACTCAGGTGGCCATGACAGTTGTCGAGATCTGTCTGAGCAGGGGTTAGCATGGTTTCCTGACCTGACTGCTACAGATAGCACCTGGCTCCTGCCAGTCATGATGGGGACTATTACACTGTTCAATATTGAGGTAAGTTGACTGTAGCTTCTGTAGAGTTTCAGTGACAAACTGTGTGAGTGAATTTAACCTGAATCTTCTTCTTCAGGTGTCTGGTCTACAACAAATGTTGGTGATCAGGAATCTCCAACCCTCTCTCTTGTCTGATATTTTGATGGAGTTGGTGTTGCTTAAACTGTTATTTTGTGCCCAATTGTTTCAGCTACCCTTCTGCCCCTCATGCTGAACACTTTCTCCACACCAGGCTATTTTTTTATTGCACCTGTTATAATTATATGTTTCACAGCGTGTCAACAATTTCAGTTGTCTTTCCATTATGGTTTAGATTAGCAGTCATGTAACATCTACAGCTCTGAAATATCCCAGCATTTGTATTCTCATCTGTCCATGATGTCCTCAACATTCTTCTCAAAAGCCACACCTCCACTGTTTCCAGATTCTTCCCCATTTCATTACTCATTGTCGAGCACTCCCATCCACACAGGAGACCAGGCCAGATTTATGGTGAATGAAAACATTTGCAGCTTGTCCATAGACATAGTAATGATGGTACTGTTAATAATCCGGACTATTGCAGTGTATTTGGCTATTCTTTTATATGAGCATAGGTTGTGTTGATATGCCAGATAGGTTTTTATCTTAATGAGTTGTTAGGTGCCAGCAACACTCATAGTTGTGATAATAGTTTGAGTTCCGTTGATTTGTTTAAAAAGTTGTAGGTGATTTAGTGATGCTGAGCTGGTGAGTTGCGATACTCAAATCATGAATTGTGATGCAGAGCTGGGGAATTGTGATGATGAACTGGGGAATTGTGATGTTCAGATCATGAAGTATGATCCTAAGCTGGTGAGTTGTTGCAGTTGATGCTTGTACTTGAAACATTTGTGGAAGATTAAATTTTGCAAGGAAACTCATCGAAAGCAGGAACTGTTGCATTTTGGATAAATGTCACTCTATTTTGTCACATGGTTCATAAATGGATGAATTAATTAGTAAATTCCATTGCTGACATGTTGTCACCTTTTGTCCTTCTAATGTGTTATCATGGATGTCACAGGTGGGCTACCTGAACACGCCTGAGGTGACCAGATACAGGAAATGGCTGACGTATGGACTACGGTGTGCCTCACTAATCTTTATTCCACTCAGCTCTGGCATGCCTTGTGTGAGTATGGATGTTTTGTCAATTGTAGACAGATTTGTCACCAAATATATCTTGGCTTTCCTAGTCAAAGTCAGATTCATTCCCCAGCATATACAATCTTTGGGATGTCCAAAGTCGTCACATGTTCTAAACTTTGACATTATGAGGTGCGTTGCCAGTTTGCTTCCATACTAGTTTTGACAATGATCTTGCACCCATTTTATGGGCGTAGGGTTAATCCCAGGGCCATACTGGACAGAACAAATTCTGTGACTGCTGGGGGTTGAACCCTAGACCACTGTCTGGGCAAGCAAGTGCACTAACCACTGCAACCACAGCTTTGACTGTCCTAATAGCTGTATTGTCAGCTGAACATGGCTGTACTGTTTGTGAGGTTTACTGTTACGTGTGAGCATTTACTAACATACACTACTAGATTCATGTACACTATTTCTATACTAACATACACCACTAGATTCATGTACACTATTTCTATACTAACATACACCACTAGATTCATGTACACTATTTCTATACTAACATTACTAGATTCATGTACACTATTTCTATACTAACGTACACCACTAGATTCATGTACACTATTTCTATACTAACATACACTACTAGATTCATGTACACTATTTCTATACTAACATACACCACTAGATTCATGTACACTATTTCTATACTAACATACACCACTAGATTCATGTACACTATTTCTATACTAACATACACCACTAGATTCATGTACACTATTTCTATACTAACGTACACCACTAGATTCATGTACACTATTTCTATACTAACATACACCACTAGATTCATGTACACTATTTCTATACTAACATACACCACTAGATTCATGTACACTATTTCTATACTAACATACACCACTAGATTCATGTACACTATTTCTATACTAACATACACCACTAGATTCATGTACACTATTTCTATACTAACATACACCACTAGATTCATGTACACTATTTCTATACTAACATACACCACTAGATTCATGTACACTATTTCTATACTAACATACACCACTAGATTCATGTACACTATTTCTATACTAACATACACCACTAGATTCATGTACACTATTTCTATACTAACATACACCACTAGATTCATGTACACTATTTCTATACTAACATACACCACTAGATTCATGCTACACTATTTCTATATAACATACACCACTAGATTCATGTACACTATTTCTATACTAACATACACCACTAGATTCATGTACACTATTTCTATACTAACATACACCACTAGATTCATGTACACTATTTCTATACTAACATACACCACTAGACTCATGTACACTATTTCTATACTAACATACACCACTATATTCATGTACACTATTTCTATACTAACATACACCACTAGATTCATGTACACTATTTCTATACTAACATACACCACTAGATTCATGTACACTATTTCTATACTAACATACACCACTAGATTCATGTACACTATTTCTATACTAACATACACCACTAGACTCATGTACACTATTTCTATACTAACATTACACCACTAGATTCATGTACACTATTTCTATACTAACATACACCACTAGACTCATGTACACTATTTCTATACTAACATACACCACTAGATTCATGTACACTATTTCTATACTAACATACACCACTAGATTCATGTACACTATTTCTATACTAACATACACCTACTAGATTCATGTACACTATTTCTATACTAACATACACCACTAGATTCATGTACACTATTTCTATACTAACATACACCACTAGACTCATGTACACTATTTCTATACTAACATACACTACTAGATTCATGTACACTATTTCTATACTAACATACACCACTAGATTCATGTACACTATTTCTATACTAACATACACCACTAGATTCATGTACACTATTTCTATACTAACATACACTGCTAGATTCATCTATGCTATTTACATAATAACATACACCACTAGATTCATGTACACTATTTCTATACTAACATACACCACTAGATTCATGTACACTATTTCTATACTAACATACACCACTAGATTCATGTACACTATTTCTATACTAACATACACTACTAGATTCATGTACACTATTTCTATACTAACATACACCACTAGACTCATGTACACTATTTCTATACTAACATACACCACTAGATTCATGTACACTATTTCTATACTAACATACACCACTAGATTCATGTACACTATTTCTATACTAACATACACTACTAGATTCATGTACACTATTTCTATACTAACATACACTACTAGATTCATGTACACTATTTCTATACTAACGTACACCACTAGATTCATGTACACTATTTCTATACTAACATACACTACTAGATTCATCTATGCTATTTACATAATAACATACACCACTAGATTCATGTACACTATTTCTATACTAACATACATCACTAGATTCATGTACACTATTTCTATACTAACATACACCACTAGATTCATGTACACTATTTCTATACTAACATACACCACTAGATTCATGTACACTATTTCTATACTAACATACATCACTAGATTCATGTACACTATTTCTATACTAACATACACCACTAGATTCATGTACACTATTTCTATACTAACATACACCACTAGATTCATGTACACTATTTCTATACTAACATACACTACTAGATTCATGTACACTATTTCTATACTAACATACACCACTAGATTCATGTACACTATTTCTATACTAACATACACTACTAGATTCATGTACACTATTTCTATACTAACATACACCACTAGATTCATGTACACTATTTCTATACTAACGTACACCACTAGATTCATGTACACTATTTCTATACTAACATACACTACTAGATTCATGTACACTATTTCTATACTAATGTACACCACTAGATTCATGTACACTATTTCTATACTAACATACACCACTAGACTCATGTACACTATTTCTATACTAACATACACTACTAGATTCATGTACACTATTTCTATACTAACATACACCACTAGATTCATGTACACTATTTCTATACTAACGTACACCACTAGATTCATGTACACTATTTCTATACTAACATACACTACTAGATTCATGTACACTATTTCTATACTAATGTACACCACTAGATTCATGTACACTATTTCTATACTAACATACACCACTAGACTCATGTACACTATTTCTATACTAACATACACCACTAGACTCATGTACACTATTTCTATACTAACATACACCACTAGACTCATGTACACTATTTCTATACTAACATACATCACTAGATTCATGTACACTATTTCTATACTAACATACACCACTAGATTCATGTACACTATTTCTATACTAACATACACTACTAGATTCATGTACACTATTTCTATACTAACATACACTACTAGATTCATGTACACTATTTCTATACTAACGTACACCACTAGATTCATGTACACTATTTCTATACTAACATACACGACTAGACTCATGTACACTATTTCTATACTAACATACACCACTAGATTCATGTACACTATTTCTATACTAACGTACACCACTAGACTCATGTACACTATTTCTATACTAACGTACACCACTAGATTCATGTACACTATTTCTATACTAACATACACCACTAGATTCATGTACACTATTTCTATACTAACATACACTACTAGATTCATGTACACTATTTCTATACTAACATACACTACTAGATTCATGTACACTATTTCTATACTAACATACACCACTAGACTCATGTACACTATTTCTATACTAACATACACCACTAGACTCATGTACACTATTTCTATACTAACATACACCACTAGATTCATGTACACTATTTCTATACTAACATACACTACTAGATTCATGTACACTATTTCTATACTAACGTACACCACTAGATTCATGTACACTATTTCTATACTAACATACACTACTAGATTCATGTACACTATTTCTATACTAACATACACTACTAGATTCATGTACATTATTTCTATACTAACATACACCACTAGATTCATGTACACTATTTCTATACTAACATACACTACTAGATTCATGTACACTATTTCTATACTAACATACACTACTAGATTCATGTACACTATTTCTATACTAACATACACCACTAGATTCATGTTCACTATTTCTATACTAACATACACTACTAGATTCATGTACACTATTTCTATACTAACATACACCACTAGATTCATGTACACTATTTCTATACTAACATACACCACTAGATTCATGTACACTATTTATATACTAACATACACCAAAAATCTTTTCTCTCCGGAATGTAAGACTAAATCGTGAATATATTGTTATTGATTTCAGTCGATGGTGCTTTACTGGATAAGCTCAGGAACATTTACTGCAGTCCAGAATGTTCTGTTTGAGTATTCTCCATTCAGGCGGTTACTTGGCTTGCCCAAATCAAACACAGAAAGTAATTCTCCATTGCGTTCCCTGAGACTGAAGGCTAAGGCCAGGTACTGGAAGAGCTAGCGACACCGATCATGCTAATAGACTTCATGTTTGGGTGAGGTACTGCAATAGATGCAGTATTGACTGCCCATAGACTTGAAGTACAGCACAGTACAGGAAATAATGGCAACACTGACTGGACATTTATTATGTTCTGTGAGATAGTTATAGCAAAGCTGTCAGCACTCACTATAGCCTTAGGCTTAAAGCTGAGGCAAGGTGCTGCTAATGGAAGAGGCTTAAGACTAAGGCAAAGTACTGGTAATGGAAGAGCCTTTAAGCTAAACTTTAAAATAAAAGGGGTGGAGGGAAGGTTGTAAAGGCGAGAGGGTGGACTTATTGCACAAGGCTTTAATCCACATGGCTCTGTCTCTTTCTGTAGGGTGGCCTCCCGAAAGTATCGCACAAGGCATGAACTCCATTTCTTGTCTCTGAGAAAATTGCACCAGTGAACCGATTGAACGGGTCCGGAATCAAACCCATAAACCTCAGAAATGAGACAGGTAGCTTAACCTCTTTGCCATGGATAAATAAGGTACTGTTGGTGGAGGAGGCTTAAAGTTAAATAAGGTACTGTTGGTGGAGGAGGCTTGAAGTTAAATAAGGTACAATGTCAATTGAGAGGAGAAAAAGAGTGTTGAGGAGCTACATAGAGCCTGTAGTTTTGTATGGATGTGAAACTTGGACAATGAGCAGTCAAGCTGAAAAACATCTGATGGCTGTAGAAATAAGGTTTCTGAGGAGATTGCAAAGAATACAATGGACAGACAGAATAACCAATGACCAAGTACTACAGGAAACAAATGAAAATCGTAAATTGATTACAGAAATTAGACGTAGCCAAAATGTTTTGGGCATGTTATGAGAAGAAATGAATTGGAGAACTTGGTGAAGACTGGCAAAATCGAAGAGAACAGACCAAGGGGAAGACAGAGAAGTAAATACATGGATGGCTTGGCCACATGGCATGGTCGAGACAGGAACACTAAGCTGATCCATGACTCTGGTGATCGAGAGAGATGGCGAGTCATGACTGCCCACGCTTTCCGACATAACACATGATGAATGGATGGTGGAGGAGGCTTGAAGTTAAATATGGAACTGTTGGTAGAGGAGGCTTAATGTTAAATATGGTACTGTTGGCGGAGGAGGCTTAAAGTTAAATAAGGTACTTTAGTGGAAGAGGTTTAAAGCAAAAGCAGGATATTCAAAGTGAAAGAGGCCGAGAGCTAAAGCAAGGTACTGTAAGTAGAAGAGATCAGTACCTGCGGTGTCATTAGGGTATTAAAGCACACCAAGTGACAATATATATCTGCTTGATGTTGTCTGGGCAAATGGGGCAGAATTGATACCAAGGGCACAGTTATGAAACACATTTAAATCACATTAAACAATAAGTGTTTTAACAGACATTTTGTACATAATAATAATTAAGTTGCATGTCCTTCACAGGACGTAGCAGTCAACCCCAGCATTTTCGCTGTTCGTGATTCCTGGGCAAATTTTACGTTCAGTAGTTTGCCATTGCTTTCTGAACGACCGGCTCCTATACCTTTTTTTGAAAATAACTAGCACTGCTGTGTTTCGAACCCGGGTATACGGGCTCACAAACCGCGTTCGCAAGCCCTTAGCCACAGAGACTGGCATATATTGTACATAGACGACATGTTAATCTTCTTTTATAAATGTATTGAACGCATGAATGAATATGAAAAGCTGACTTTATTTGATGAATACATAAATTTTGCATGCAAGTATATTGATGTGGTAATTGTGTTTCCATTGAGTGATCAATATATGTGAGAATTATCTAATAAAATGCAAGTCATTGTGTTATCTTATTGATGTTCATATACCTTGTTTGTAATTTCTCATCAACAGTCTTGAAAAATAAAGGTATTAATATTGACAATTTCTGACAGACACAATAAGCATAACCTAGAAGAGAAATGTCTATTTGTGTTAAATGATATAATAATTAGTAACATTGATGGTAAAACTAGAGTGTTGTTGTCCCTTGCCATACTGCCATTCTGGTGTGGAGTGTAAGATGATGTACATATATTCTAGGTCACAACATGAGGTAGCTGTGACCAGTTCCCGTCCTCACCATCTTTCCTTTCCCTGCCATAGCCATGTTTTGAGACCAGGTTGACCCCAGGAGTGAACATCATAATCAGCAAGTTGTCTTCAGACAAGAGCTCCCATTACTGATGGCTGGACAGCCTTGCTCATGTCTTGGTTTTCCTGCCTCAAGGCTTCTTTAATGTCCGCCATCCTGTTAGTTAGCCTTGATTCTTCTCCAAAGAACCTTGCTTTCCTTCATTGTTGTTTCTAAACCACTGTGACTTTTCATGTGGTCAACGTAATTCAGTTTCTCAGACATGCTACAGTTTATGAGCCAGGCTTTACTTTGATGTTCAGATCTTGCATTCCCTCCCCCAGTTCACAGTATTCCGAAAATTAATTGTTACCATTAATGATTTTAAAAGCCTAGATTTTCCTCTTTGGTATTTGTGAAATGACCCACAATTCATTTATTTGCAGTATTTGTGAAATTGTTCATGATTCATATGTCTTCATTGTTTGTGACATTATCTTTGGTTCGTACGTGTTTACTGTCTTTGAGATTGTCCATGATTAACATCTGTGTGTTGTAACTTATTCATGATCATACATAGTTGCTAAAAAGAAAGAAAAACAATGGTTTCTGTGCCACCATCACAGTTACTGCCATAGGGATATGACATGTTAGACTTTCGTGTGTGCAATTTACTGCGTAGCAACGTGGGGTGGTACCCATATTTTACTGGAGCCTTTTGGGAAGCAGATGATAGTAACTCTGTAACCTACCATGCATGTCTTAGGAGGCAACTAAGGAGGGTTGGTGAGAATGGCTACCCCATCCCATAGAACACTGGCTGCAGAATACAACCAAGTCTAAAGTGGATGAAGAGAAGAATATCAATACCAGGAGGACACAGAGCTGGCTGCCAGAAATGCACTCGCTAGGACGCTTTGATGTGAGTAGTTTGGGTCTGTTCTCTAACAGTAGATACAGAGCAGAAGATGAGTAAGGTGAGGAGGCCTGTTATCTTTCTGGTCAACTTTCTTTCCTAATTTTCACAAAGAAATGTCAAAATTAACCAATGCCAGTTTTATGAGGGTGAGTTGAGCATCTTATTGATAGGTAAAGATAATGCTGGAAGTTGAACCCTGACCACAGTGTTGGTAAATGAGCACTCCACTGTTTACACCATCATAGTCCCACAGTTAATTTTATATAGAATCATGATGTTCATTATATTGAAGTCCTAAAACAATTCAAAATAAACAGGAAGTCAGAACAATTCAAAATTTAAAAAAAAATCCTTTAACAATTTAGTATAAAAAGCGTTAGTTAAATTCCGTATAAAAAGGAATTGCTAGAACAAGGGGAGAAAAAAAGGAAGTGAAAGAATTCAATATAAAAAGGAAGTGGAAGATCAATTGAAAGTTAGTTAGTCGAGGTTCCAACTTCACGGCAACGGGTCGTCCCCATTATGCTCCATTCCTGTGCTAGTGAATATCGCACAAAATGCTCCCCACTGTCCAATGTGAAAATTGGAATAGATAGTCTCGACAATCCAACAGCCCGAACGGGTACACTGCATAGTGCCACCGCCAGAATGCCAACACAAAATTCATCCACGAAAACCACAGTTCATCGTCAATGGACTCGGCAGTCACCAGAAAGACCTCATTGACCAGGGTTTTCTCACATGGCTTGGTCTTTTACCGCAGGGTGACCCACCGAAAGTATCGCATAAAGCATGAACTCCTTAGCTTCAACGCCGACTCCCAGAGTCTCCTGAGAAATGCACTCGTGAATCGAAAAGGCAAATCAGTCAATTCAACAACAGTCGGTAGCCATTGTTCCGAACATGCAGGTCACTGTACAGGACAGATGTAAAAGCATTCCACGCGAATTTCACAGTGTCGCCCACGCACTCACACAGTAGAAGGGCGATGGAACCATGTACTACCAGTCCAACATGAGGAAAAAGCGATTGAAAACCGTAGCTGCAAGCATAAACGTGCCACAGGCCTTAACGGTTCAATGCCTAACCGCCATGTTGGCGACCGGAAGTCAGAACAATTAAAAATAAACTGAAAGTCCTAGAACAATTCAACAGATATAGAGTGCTGCTGGAAGATGGGCTTCGGTGTGGTTTATTAAGGATCAGAAGAAGAAGTAAAGAATAATTTTCATTGAGCACAGACATCTCCATAAATGCAGCCACTCCATTCCCACAGAGTACACAAGGAGATTCTTTGCGGTGCATAATGTGAAATTTGGCCTTTCCAGGAGCCTTTATTGACCTCATTTCTATGTCCACCAGATATACGTGTATATACATATACAAAGGATGTAGGGATTGTTGTTGTAGGAGCTCCTTAGTTGTTGTTCACTCTTATATGCCATGAAGAATTTAAGTAGCGGCGATAGATTTGTTTCCATCCCGGCAGACAAGAAGCACACTCATTTCCATTGTGTGCGTGAGGTCTCCAAGGGTGTGTGAAATATATGGATGCTGAATGTCTACCATCACCTTGAGGATTTGTTGACTCTTTCAGACTCAAAACACACAAGGTGTCATCTTCTGCAGGTTTAATCACAGCAGAGATCATAAACTCGGGGAGGTGGGGAGAGTTTGTATCAACGCCATTATTCGTGTTGTAGGACAGTTGAAAGATGTCTGCCCCACTACCGTTCATTGGCTGCGAAGTCCCAGTTGTAGGTTTCACCACTTGCAGCCTTTTGAGACAGTGACCACCTGCAACAGCCAAACCTCCTGGACTGCCTCTTACGACACGCTTTGTAGGTTACAGTGTTGCTAGTCTGTGCTTCCCTGATAGGTCCAGTATCAAAAGGGCGGCGTGTATAGGTAAATACATAAATGTATATACGAGATTGTACAGAAAACAAAGCAGGCTAGAGGGCAGCAACAGTCTGAGGATAAATTTATTGAGAATATCTGGATATGGTTTGAATACATGCTGGCGGTGTGTACAACCAAGGCTCCGGACAGAGAGGGCTGGTTATCCAGTTGCTTCAACCTTCACTGCGGAGTTAAAACAGAATGATGACGATGAGTGCACAAAAACTAAAAACATACACGAGAAAGTAATTCAATTATTGCCTGACAAGAATAGAAGTAAATGACAGAAGTAAAGATCAGAAGACTTGCTAGACCAGTGGTTCTCAAAAGGGGAGGAATCAAGACCACAGATTGGCAGACTCAAAATGGCGTCAGGCACAATATCCTGGTTGTTTTCTGTTTGTTTGATGAAGCACAATTTTCTGGCATTCTGGTGTCATGTATTAAGTGACAATTCTTTGATGTTTTAGCTGTTTGTTTATTGTAATATGGTCTATTTGTGTTATGTGTTAATAAAATTTTCTGATTATAATAAATGCACCCTTTGAGGCTGACAGTTTTGGAAAGCGGGGAATTGCTCTTCTTTCGTTCGCCGGAAATGGGGGTAATGACATTCTGACATATGGTGAAAGGGTGCTTGGGCCAAAAAAGATTGAGAATCACTGCGCTATACAATATAACAACTGTATTTCTGTGCATTGAGAATAACTGTTGGCTTCATAATGAATCATTAGTTATCAGTTATCAGTTGGGGTATCTTCATTGCACTCCGGACACTTCCATAGGTGCTCAGATCCTCCCCCAGCATATGCATCAGCGTCTGGTGGCTAATAGTGCCAGTTCTGTGTTGGTTGACGAGGCACCTCATTTTCCCGATGTACCTCTCGCATCTGGCCGTGCCAATTCTTATTCCCAAGTCTTTCATCCTGGACAGCGATGTGGATTCACTGAAGTCAAAGTCTTCTGTTCTCGCCATATCTTTAAGGACGTTAATAACATCGGCACGATCCATGGAATCATTAGAAGAGACAGAACTAGTAATAAGGGCATTATAAACATCACGGGTACCACTTGCTGCATTAAAATTTATATAAGCATCATCAAGTGCTTTGCCGATTGCAATTTCCATTTTCAAATTTCCATACCACTGTCCATGCCACCACAAAAAAACTGTCCAAGTATCTTTTGTCATTGTCTTCCCAGTCTCTCTTTCCACAAATATTTCCGGTTGTCACACATCTCCACTGATTAGAATCGTATTCATGGCAATGAGTTGTATGCTTTGTGCGAGTAGATTCCCCACCAACTGATATTTCTGTGTATTGACAAAAGCTTTTGACTTCTTAAGAAGAGTCAGAATTACACGTGAGGACTTTAGAAATATCATCAAAGGTAGCACTCAGAGCATTCAGTTTATAACATCATAAAGTGCCCTTGTCTTGTTTCTCCACATCTTGCAATATCCAACAGCGTCTATCAATTTGATGACATCTTTCCATAAGCTGTCAAGATTCTTCTGCCTTTGTTTTCTCTGTTGAATTTTCTGTCTCTCGCTATAAATGTTTCCAGTTGTATCAAAATCATCCACGTTTTTCTCTTCTCTAATGTGGCCAAAAATGATGATTGCCTCTTTCTGATTTTGTAATATGTGGTTTTTGTTGTCATAGCCATTTTCAAAATATTTATATTGTTAATTTTGGCTGTCCAAGAATGTTTTAGCATTCATCTGCGAAGCCACATCTTTGAGGCCTAATAGTATTGTTTGCTTGTTTACTAATTGTCCAGGTTTCACAGCCATATGTTAAAACTGTTACTATGTTAACATGCAACCATAACTTTTCATTTTTTACTAAAATACAGACTTATCCTA